>JAYMTA010006131.1:0-10705 GCA_036897625.1 Pelargonium cotyledonis | reverse complement strand
TTTTTATATATTTATATATATATATTAATTTCCACCCTGAAATTATGATTTTTCACATGTCTTCTTGGCATGCTCCCGTAACGTAGACTTTAATTTTGATTAAGTAAACTCCGCTATCTTAATGTGCTCATATTTTTTTCTTCTCGTTTTTGAAGCTTTTTCGTTTGCCATCACAATGGTTTGTCATTCAGGAAAGGGGAAGCAAATTTCTTTGAAGATTGCGCCTCCCAGAGAGCCTGTTCCTTCTCCGTCCCAGCACTCTACGGATTCTGAACAAGGCTCTGTTGGCTCCAGGGACATCTTTGGGAATGCTTGTTCGGCTGGTAGCGAATAGACCCATCCATTGCGTTGCGAAGATAACCTGGCGTCGTCATCTAGAAGAGTAGCTCCACTTCACTCAAGAGCTGTTCCTCTTCCTCCTGTGATTCCTTGACTTCCTCTCCTGAAGGAGTTCCAGGAATACGTCGATAACGAGCCGAATCCACTTTCACTGGTCGGTATTTCTGAAGGGCCCACAATTCAGGCTGTAACAAAAGAGGAGTTGAAGGCTCTATGGGCTGTTCACAAGATCAACCCAAAAGATTTCCGTTGTCGCCTTCTGAGTGAAGAGTATCCACGTCTATTGCATGGCGAGATCACATTGTGCATGGCTTATTTTGCTGTGGGCCTTACTCTCCCCATGGATCCTTTCTTGGATCGGATTATCTCTTATACTGGAGTGACCTTGGGGGTTTTGACCACGGGGTCTTTGCACAAGTTTACTTGCTTCGCTACATTATGTCGCTTGATGGGGAGAGAACCATCACCTGAGCTGTTCTACTTTTTTTTCACAAAGAGTGGGACCAAGTTGGATAAGAAATAGCATGACAAGACTTGTTCGAAATATTTTGCTGTTTCTGGTAGCCGTCAGAAGATATTCAGCCATGACAATGACAAGAATGAGAACTTGCCGACACACAGGTTTTATGTGTCAGCGAGGAAAGGTTTTGGCTTCCCTAGTAAGCCAATTTCCTCAATTGACTTTTCATCGAGGAACTACTCCGTATTGTCAACATATGACAAGGAAACAACAAAGTTCTTGACGGAGAATCTTCCAGCTGACATGGGTTACGACATTCATTTCCTCTCGAGGGGGGTCATCCAGTACTACGCTAGTGTTGCCAGAAGGATTTTTGAGGGGGTGACTTCTATTCTTCATCCAATTCGTTGGTTGCGTGATCTTTCTTGGCCCGATCTGGAGGGAAAAATGCAAGAAGTGCAAATGTCCTCCTCACGAGCGAGACAGATGTCAATAGAGTAATTTTACCCTCCTATGCTCTTCTCCTTTATTAAATTCTTATAGTTGTACAATCAAGTGATTAATTTGTCTCCCTTTTGTAGTGCCTTGAGAGTGGTCTGAAATAGAGAGAAACAAATTCAATGATGATCAGATCGAGGAGAGAAAAGAGATCCTGAAGAATAAAGTACATTTTATTCCTCTAGCTCCAAACTTGGATCCTAGGAAGAGAATATCTACCGAGGGTGAAAAGTAAGAACCTCTTGTGGGCAAACCAAATGATACCATTCCTCCATCTTTTGGGCCGACGACCCCTTCTAACCATAATAAGAGAAGGCTTCCTAGTTCCTCCTCTAAGCATGAGAAGGCAAAACAAGTACTCGTTGATATAAGAGAGGCTCCTAAGGAATCTTCTCATTGCTCGATAGATGAGGAAATGGGGGATGTTTCCCCTTTTGTCCTTCTAAAGAACTAGGATCACACGAGTGATCCAGAACATGCTTTGGTGGTCGTGCCTCCTCTGCTTGATTCTGTTCCTACAGTCAAAGAGTTCAAATATTATGTGAAGAGGATAGGTAACCATGTTCATGGGGTGAGTCTTTTCTCTCTTCTTTCTATTCCTTTACTTTTATCCTTGAGTCATATGCCTTTGACATTATCTTCCTCTCCTTTCAGATTGCGAATATCAAGACTCCCTCATACTAGACCTGAATAGAATGTCTCAAGAGGGTTTTGAAATCGGTAATAAGAAGTTGCAATTCGAGTTGGAGGCCGAAAGGGCGAAGTTGGATTCTTTGGAAGAGGAAATCAAGGCTGAGAGGGAGAAATCAACCTCCTTGGAGCAATCAGTTAGAGCTCTCCGAGATCAAACTCAGGAATGCGAATCGAGGTGTCTCTGCCTATCTCAGATAAATGGAGAACTAGAGGTGAAGATCAGAAGAAAGTAGCAAGGTAATGCCGTCTTCCCCCTATTTCCATTATTTCTTATAACTTCTATTATATTCCCTTGAACTTAATCTTCATTTTTCTTGAACACCTCTCTACACAGCTTACCAAATTGATAGTGGATAATGCCGAGAGCTCTCGGGAGTGTCTTTCACTTGAGGAAATCGATGTAGTCATTGAGGAATTCAAGAAGAGTCCAGAGTACGAGGAGGCATTGACTAGTTCATTCACTAAAGGTCATGCTCAAGGTAAGAATGAGATCTTTCGAGCTGGCTTAGGACTGGGTATCTTGGATGGCACAGATGCCGAGAAGATATATAGCTCTCCTTCCTTCCTCCCTAAATCAATGCCTTATAGTTCTCTTTATCCATTCTCTCGAGATGAGTATATTAACTCGAGAGAATGCGATAGAAGAGGATTTGGAGATGATCAGCCATGGGTGATTCCTTTGTACGACCATAGATGTACAGTTGAGTTCGAATATACTGGTCGTTGTTCAACACCCTTTATCTCTGCTCAACAGATTGAAGAGGCCGAGCCTGCATGGGAAGCAGATGGAAGTTGGAAATGTGATATGGACTATGCCATAGGTCTTTCGAAGGAAGGGTCTGCCTGATTCAATCTTGACGACCCTCGCTCTCCGCCTCCTCCCCGTCCATTATTTGGTCTCGATATCTAGTTTCCTCCTTGTATCGTATTAGTTTCTGAACTTAGTTTTTTCGCATCAATTTTGTATGAACTTCTCTTCCCTGAAATAAAGTATTAGTTTGTCACTTTCATGTATATGTATGTATTTTACAATGTTTTGTGACTTGTAGTGAATGTTTTTGCTTTTTGATTATCTTTGGGCAACAAGTTTATTCTCAAAATGTCGAGTTCTTTTGTGGCTACTCCCTGTTGTGGGGAGCAAGACTGCTAAAGTTAATCCTATTGAGGGATATGAGGTTTTGGAGATAACCTTGAACTCATCTCCTTGTCACCTTTTGCTTTTGGAACAAAATTTCCAAGAGCGATCCCGTTTGAGGGATAAGGGGTTTTGGAGATAACCCTAAACTCATCTCCTTGCCCGTTTTTGCTTTTGGATCAAAATTGCAAGGATCGATCCCGTTTGAGGGATAAGGGGTTTTAGAGATAACCCTGAACTCGTCTCCTTACCCACTTTTGCTTTTGGAGCAAAATTGCAAGGAGCGATCCTGTTTGAGGGATATAGGGTTTTGGAGAGAACCCTAAACTCATCTCCTTACCCACTTTTGCTTTTTGAGCAACATTGCAAGGAGCGATCTCGTTTGAGGGATGCGGGGTTTTGGAGATAACTCTGAACTCATTGTACTCATGAGAAAGTATTTTGATAATTCATATGCTGATCTTATTGATGTTTAAGTTTACAATGATTTAGGTCAGCTACTACCAAAGTGGACCTCTAGTGTTTACATGTAACACTTTTTCAAATTGTCAGCGTGCCAAGGATTTGGAAGTTCGTGTCCGTCTTGATCTTCCATTCGGTAGGTTCTTGGTCTCACCACCGAGCCAACTTGTTCCTTAGTTGACGTTCACCCATGGCCTCGTACTTTTGAAGAACCCAGTCTCCGACTTTGAATTCTCGGGGTCGGACTCTACGATCATAAAATCTTTTAGGGGTTTGTTTTCTTGCAGCCATAACGAGTCTGGCTTTCATACGAACTTCTTCTGCGAAGTCAAGATCCACGAGACGGGAACGCATGTTACCTTTATGATCGAAACATTCAGTGACTAGTGTTGGCATTGTGTTCTCAACCGGTAGAACTGCTTCGGAACCATACACTAGCTGAAAATGGAGTTTCTCCTGTTGCTGTCTTGAGAGTAGTCCTCAGTGACCAAACTTTCAGGTGGAGATGGTGGTACCATTTCTTGTGCTGCCTCTTGATGGCTTTTTTAAGTCTAGCTATGATAGTCTTATTAGCTGCTTCAACTTGACCATTACTTTGCGGATGAGCTACTGACGACTTTGAATGTATCACTCCATAGTCATCACACAATTTTCTAAATTTTTTGAAGAACTGTGTTCCATGGTCGGAAATAACAGCCTTTGGGAGCCTGTATCTTGCAAAAATCTCTGTTTTTATAAATTCCATCACGTTCTCTTGAGTGATTTTGGATAGAGCTCTGAACTCTATCCATTTGGTGAAGTAATCCACTGCGACTATCACCCACATCTTTTTTCCCGACTTCTCAAAGGGACCAATAAGGTCTCATCCCCACATGACAAACGACCATGTGATCAAGACAGAAGTCAGCTCGGTAGATGGTGCTCGAGGAATGTCCACATGTAGTTGGCATTCAACACACCTTCAGATGCAGTCCTCGGCATCCTTCCTCAAATAGGGCCAATAGTACCCTTGGCGAAGCACTTTCTCGGCCAAGCTCTTGGCTCCTGGATGATGGTTGCAGCTTCCCTCGTGGATCTCTTTTAAGACTTTAGTGGCTTCTTCAGGATACGAACATCTGAGGAAAGGCTTGTAGAATGATCTTCTATAAAGAGTTTCAGTGGTGCTAACCACATATCTTGCAGATCTCTTTATAATTGAGTCAGCTTCTGCATAGTCTTGAGGAAGCTTTTTGTCCACCAAGTAGTCGAGGATGTCGTCTATCCAACACCTTGGTCCCTCACGAATAGGTTGAACTTGAATCAGTTGCTCTATAATAGGGACATCCACTATTTGTACTTGCAATCCTTTCGGAAGATGATCGTAGCCTTGAGAAGTTAATTTTGAAAGAAAATTTGCTTCTCTATTCTCCTCTCTTAGAATATTTTGGATATGACAATAATCAAACTCATCCGTCAGCTTCATCACTCTTTTCCAATATTTCAGCAATGTGGGGTTTAATACCCCATATTCCGATTTCA
The DNA here is from genome assembly GCA_036897625.1 of Pelargonium cotyledonis. Lineage (NCBI taxonomy): Eukaryota > Viridiplantae > Streptophyta > Magnoliopsida > Geraniales > Geraniaceae > Pelargonium > Pelargonium cotyledonis. Next base: position 5,600 of record JAYMTA010006131.1, on the reverse strand, counting down.
CTTTCAACTCTATTTCCATTTCCATGCCAGCTATTAATGCATCGTATTTAGCTTGATTATTGGTGACACAAAATAAGAGTTTCATTGCCCATGTCTCTCTGAATCCATCTGGCGAAATTAGCATGATACATGCTCCTCCTTCATTTTCGGTGGCAGACCCATCTACATGGAGAATCCATAGATTTTCGGGGAGTTCCTCTTCAGGAAGATCGTCTTCTTTTTCCTCACAATTTCTTTTTATTTTCTTTGGAGAGTGTGATGGTTTATTTCTCTCATTCTTTAAGATTCCAGTCAAATGTGAATCATCTTCTATTGGCTAGGTGAAATCACACTCGACTATGAAATCCGCCAATGCTTGTCCTTTGATAGGCTTTCTAGGTTGGAACCAAATATCATAGGAGAAAAGTCTAACTACCTAATGGCTGAGTCATCCTCCAAAGTCTCCATCCATCACCTTTTTCAAAGGGATGTTGGTTACCACAATAATAGTATGAGCTTCAAATTAAGGCGAAGTTTGATGCTAGCTTGGTAAATGGAAAAAGCCAATTTCTCAATTTTTGAGTAATTGAGTTCTGACATTCCCAAGGCATGAGACACAAAATACATAGGTGTTTGCACTCCTTTCTCTTCTTTCACCAAAACAACAGATATGACTCAATCTAATGCTGCTAGATAGACTTTGAGCTCATCTCTAGGTTTTGGGATCACCAATTTTGGAAGTTTTGCTAAGTACTTTTTTAGCTCTTTGAAGGCCTGGATACATTCCTCCGTCCGCTCGATATCGGTATTTGCCTTTCTCATGGCCTCGAAGAATGGAAGGCCTCTTTCAGCAGACTTGGAGATAAAACAGCTCCGAGCTGCTAATCTACCTGTCAGTTGTTGTACTTGATTTTTGGTTTTTGGTTCTCCCATAGTAAGGAGGGCTTGTATTTTTTCAGGGTTTGCTTCGATTCCCTTTTCGCTTACTAGTACTCCAAGGAACTTACCTACATTAACTCCAAATGAACATTTGGTGGGGTTAAGTTTCATATTGTACTTCCTAAGTGTAGCGAAGGTCTCCTAGAGGTCCGCCAAGTGGTATCCCTCCTTTGGAGTCTTGACGATCATGTCGTCGACATAGACCTCAAGGTTTCGCCCTATTTAAGGGGCGAAGACCTTGTTTACCATTCTTTGGTATGTTGCACCGGCATTTTTTAATCCAAACGGCATGACTATGTAACAGTAAATTGAATCAACTGCTATAAATGCTGTTTTTTCCTGATCTTCAAGATATATCAAAATTTGGTGATAACCAGAAAAAGCATCTAAAAAAGATAACATCCTATGATCCGCTGTGGAGTCTACAAGTTTGCTAAGAAGTGAGAGAGGATAATCATCTTTTGGGAAAGCTTTATTCAAATTCATGAAGTCGACACACATCCTCCACTTACTAGTATTGCCTTTGGGAACCATTACCACATTGGCGAGCCACTGAGGGTACTTGAGTTCACGGATGAATCCGGCGTCCAGCAGCTTTTTCACTCCCCCTTGGATAGCTTCCTACTTCTCCTTAGAGAAGTTCCTTCTTATTTGCTTGACCGGTATTGATCCAGGGATGATGTCAAGCCGATGCTTAGCGATCTCAGGATTGATGCCAGGCATGTCAGCGGGTACCCAAGCAAAGACATCTGCATTATTCTTGAGGAGTTGGATGAGTTCATCTTTCTCTTTGGTTGACAAGTTCTTCCCCACTTTGGTCACCTTTTTAGGCTTCATTTCATAAAGGATTACTTCTTCTGTTTCCCCTCCAACTTTAGGTCGTATTTCACTAACCCTTGGATCAAGATCGCATAGAGAGGTTTTGATGCTGCAATTTTTGGCTATATCTTCATATGCCTCACCTTCATCTTCTTGGTCATCGTCGTGGTCCTCCAAGACTTCTTCTTCTTCGTCATCTTCTTCAGCTAGGTCCTCATATTCTGAGTCACATTCTTCTTCCTCCAAGCTTACTATTTTGTTATTCTCTTCCGTGGAAGGAGAAATAACCTTTGATTTTCCTTTCTTAGTTGTTGACAAAGCTGGAGGCTTTTTTGGTGACTTGGCCAGCTTCTTGGTAGAAGTCTGGGCCTCTTTGTTTCCACCTTTCTTCGAAGTGTTGGCCTCTCTTTTCTTCTTCTCAACAATGGTTGAAGGCTCTAAATGCTTCTTCTCCTTCCTATTTCTTTAGTGAGATTGGAATTTTTTCGCTTCCTTTTCATGTCTAATGACCGGTTTATGGTTGATAAATTCCTTCCTTTTCCTTCTTTGACAAGGTGCTCCAAGACCTTCTTTGGATTAGCCATGATGGTAGTTATCATATCTTCAGTTGGGAACTTGATCCTCTGATGTAAACCACTTGGTACCATTCCAAAAGCTTCTATCAGTGGCCTGCCAAAGATTGCGTTATGATCAAATGGTATATCAATAACAACAAAATCTCAATTACAAGCCTTTGTCTTGGGATAATGGCCGAGGAGGACAAGAAGTGTGATCACCCCCTTGGCCGCCGTGACTACATCATTAAATCCCATCAACACCCCTCAAAATTGTCTCAGTAAACTTTCTTTTAGTCTCAATTTCTAAAAGGCATTCCAGTATAGGATGTTGATAGAACTTCCATTATCAACAAAAATTCTTTGAACTTCCGCATCCAGTATTCCGGCACAGATGATCAATGGATCTTTTCGGTGAAGTTCTGAGGCCAATTCTTTGTCAGTGAAATAGATGGTCCGTGACCAATCTATCTTTCTAGGGTCTTTGGTCAATGGCAGAGACATCTCTTCTTTGTTCAGGGCCATGATCTTGGCCTTTACTTGTGAGATCGTACACCTTTCTTTGGTGATCATATCGATGGTATAGGTGATGTTGATCATGTTTCCAGGGTCACCACTCCCATCTCTTCTTCTGCCATCATGAGTTAGCTTCCGCCCTCCAAGGCTCTGGTTTGCTCTAAATTGAGCTAGTTTTCCTTTTGCAAGGAGCTTCTCAACCATGTTCTTGAGGACAAAACAATCCTCTATGTCGTGGCCCTGACACTAATGAAGTATGCAATACTTTTCTACGTCTCTTCCTCTTTTCTCACCAGCGGGGATGGTAGGCCATTTTAGGTTCTCCGTCTTCTCTAAATAATCAAACACCTCTTTGTAACTAGCTGTCAAAGGTGTGAACTTGACCTCAGAGGTGTTAGCAGTAATAGGCTTGTTGAAAAATTTGTTGGGCGGTGGTTGGTAAGCCAAGTGTTTTCCTTTATCTCTCCCGCGGGAGCCTTGACCTCCTCTTCCGGCATTGGCTCTAGATTGCGAGAACATCTCATCAGCTTGGATGTGATCATAGGCTATGCTCAACATCTTGTCCCAAGTTTTTGGTTTTTGGGTGACCAAGGTTGTGTACAGCTCTCTAGTTATAAGACCTCCCATGAAGGCCATGCACACTATTTCATTTGATATTTTTTCGCACTTGTGGACAGCTTTCTTGAACTTCTCTACATAAGTTTTCAAGGGTTCATTTTCACCCTGCCTAATGTTGATCATCTGAGTCTGATTCATTTTGAAATGACCTGAGGTCTTGAAATTAGCCAAGAAAGAATTTTTCAACTGCTCCCAGCTTCCAATGCTTCCTTCAGGGAGGCTGTGATACCAAGATTGTGCGGGACTCCTTAAGATTCATGCAAAGAGCTTGCAGTGTGTGGCATCGTCATTGGTGAGCATTTGCATGTGGGACTCAAACACCTTTATGAATTCATCAGCGGTCGTGGTGCCATCATAGGTTAAGAATGAGACCTTGATGAATGGTAATGCTGGAGTGTTCCTAATAGCTAGGCTAAGATGGTTGGTATTGCTACCGATATCGTCTTCATTCTTTGCCTTTTCATTCAGCATCTTGATTTCTTCCAAGATGTAAGCTGTTGTAGGATCTGTGGTAGTTCCAACCATAGGGCTTGTTAGGGTGGCTGCAGTTTGTCCCCCAACATGAGGAGACTAGAGGAGTTGATTTATGTGTTGCGGTATTACTAGCACATTATGTGGGGTTGGCACCACTCCTGGAGGGATGACAGTTCCCTGTCCAGGCTGGACTGTTGAAGTCTGAGTCGCAGCAAGATTGTAGGCACTCATTAGGAATGCCTGGAATGCTGCTTGCATCGCCTCTGTAAAGATTGGCGTTTGCACATATGGGTTTGGTGTGCCCCCAGTTGCAGGCGTGAATGGTGCCTGGGGCTACGGGGGAGGTGGAGCGAAAGCAGCAACAGCAGGAGTAGGAGGTATGATTCCAGTAGGAGGAACGAAAGCGGCTTGATTGAAGGCGGCCTGAAGGTTCGCGGCATTAGCAGCAGCGATGTGAGCCTGCCTCTGTTCTTCTCTTCTCATCCTCCTATTGGTACTTTGGATGGAGTTTTCAATTGTTACGTGGGTTTGAGAGCACGGCGTGTTCCGTGACTGACCTCTCACCCTTGACTCTGCCTGGTCTTCTTCTAGGTTATTCTCATTTCTGTCATTGAGATGGTTTCGAAGATCCCTATTTCTAGGGTTTCAACCATTACTCAGCCTATTGAAAACTGATCCTCTTAGTTGTTCGTTGTTGTTGTTCACTATCCTCCTCCTGAGCCTAGGACATCTTGTATTAGGATGGTGGCCATCGATGGGAGCTGACCGGTGACCACCATGTACCGGTTACCTGATGATTCCTCCCCCTCCAAGAGGGTTTGGAATTGGTAATGTCGCTCCAATGACATGAGCTGCAGCTGTATTTGCAAGATTGGTAGGTAGAGTGACTGGCGTACCAGCGACTCTCCTACCTGCAAATAAATAGGCGTTGAGCATCGCCCCCATGGCAGTTGCCATTTCCGGAGTCATAGTCACCATTTGCGGAGTAGTCTGCGGTTGAGGAACGTTGACTAGTGCAGCATTAGAGGAACCAACGACATTGGTTTGGTCATTGGCTCGTTTTCTCTCCAACTCACCTCTTAGATCAACTTGGGGAGTAGAGGCTTCAGGGAGCTTAGAGTGGAACTGAGTCCTGATGTGGAGATTCTGCCTACTTCTGCGAGAAGGATCAGGGTTGACAGGATCCTTCCCATGTGTTGTTGTCAGTGGTGTGGAACGATGGCTTTTAAGTCGTTCCCGGCAATGGAACCGCTATTTCGTCAAATTTGACTCGGTCAAATCAGATGATCAAAACGTGGTCGTATCGTCAATCTTCTTCTCCAAGTCAAGGATCTGGAACGGGTCGTTGACTCGGATGGTGGAGCTACGGGTTTCGGTATCTCGAATCATGGTGACCGGACCTATTGCTTGCACAGATTAGTACACCGTTAAGAGGAGACCCCAGATGTGTGTTCGAGGGACCGTCTCCGACGTGAGAACCAGAATCTCCACACAATATAGTTGAATGACTTGAAGATTGAAGATCTTCGAAGAACGTTCGAAGATTGTCGATGAATCGCGAAGAACACAAAGAACGCTTGAGAGGTTTTCGTGCTCTTGGATTCTTTAAGTTTTTAGAAATGAAATTTGTAAAACCTTTACCTTTGGATGGAGGGCCTATTTATAGGCCTCCACTTACCTGATGACGTAGCGGCTTTTTTT
>JAYMTA010006130.1:0-10708 GCA_036897625.1 Pelargonium cotyledonis | reverse complement strand
TGGTAAATATTTTGTAAGAAGAGGAACAAAAATGAACATTGTATAAAATGATTAAATTTATTTATGTATTGTTTACCGGAAAATTCAGATTCCGGTGACCGGAATCTTCAAAGCTTTGAAGTTTCCGGCGCCGGAAAGTTCATAGTTTTGAAGATTCGGGTCACCGAAATCTGGATATTCCAGAAAACAATGGTTTTCTTTATTTTTTTTTTGTTAGATTTTGTTGTCTTAGTTGTTATTGATTGATCTTTGAGGTATAGATCTTTATCCATTTTTGTTTTTAGTTTATGGTGAAAGATTTTCATGAAATTTTGGGGCACCCACAAGGGTTTTTCCCATAAAAATTCAAGAGAAATCATAGGTTGTTGAGGCTATGGTGTTTTAATTTGGTTTATTAGTTGTTGAGTTTTTGTAGAAATTCATGAGCAGCAACAGAGAAAGAGAGAAAAAAACAAGAGAGAAAGAGAGAGAGATTGAAGATGAGGTGAGGGGTAAAAACGTCATTTAACCAACATTCTAATAGAGTTAGTAACGGAATGAAGTTTGGAACCATAGGGTAGAAAATACATGCCAAAAAAATCATAGGGTATGAAACTGAAAAAAATGTCTACCATAAAATAGTAAACTGTAATTACCCCTTATTCTTTATGACCCATTCCTTATATGAAGCAAGTATTTTCAAATATTATAGGTAAGATAATAATAGTTCTTGTTAATGTTTAGATGTGTTGGGGCACTTATCACTGAACAATGCATCAACGTCAGTTTAATCATTATAAACTCGTTTTTTATTACGGTAGTGTGTACATTTGCTTATTATAATTCACTCCTAGTTTTGTTATGAACGGGACATGACAATGTGTAAACGATGCCTTTATGATTTTAAATTGCTCGTTTCAAAATCGCAATGCTTCCAAACTAATTTGTGTTTGCTTGCCATACAATTCAAACTCTCAACTTTTAGAGTGTTCTATAAACCTTGTCTTAAATGAAACAGACTAACATGGGTGCGTTGACATCACAATATATAATATAATAATAATACTCTCTAAATGTATATTGCTTTTTGAGCAGCGCATAGCATGATGGATGATTATTCAAATGAGAAATGGAGGCTGCGGATTCCAATGAGTGGCTTCAAAATGAACCAAACCTCACATGCCTCGTGCTCTCCTCTTCCCCGTCTTGGTGATGCTGCTCAATCTCAATCTCAATCTCAGATTCTCAATGGTTTGGTGTGGCTGTGGCTGTGACTGTGGACTCTCACTGGCTTGTTGTGGGTTCGGTACCATTCCACTATTGCTTCTTTCTTTTTCAGTTAAAGTTCCAATTTTTTTGTCCCTCTCCACCCACAAAAACCAAACCCATTTTCGTTTGCTTCTCTTCACCAGGCACAACACAACACAACACAGCAATGAAGGTCTCTTCTTCCTCGTTTCTATTCAACTGTTGATACCATCTTTCCCTTAGTTTCTAACTTATGCATTGCTCTTAATCAAATTGTTCTTCATTTTTTAGGGATTTCAAATGGGGTTGTGGTCCATTTGGCTATCTGGGTTTTTGTTGATTGGCCTCTCTCTTTACACCACTCAGAGGTTACCTTCTGTGAAGGACCGAATCAAGAGAACCCAATTCAACAATGGAGGTTTTCCCAATTTGGGCACTCTAAAGATCACATTTTTCTCTGCTCCAAGCCCTTTTACAGGTTCTATTGGAGCTAGGCAGAGTTTGATCGTGAGATCTTGGCTTGCTCTCTCACCACAAATCACTGTTGTTCTGTTCATCCAAGACTCTTCTGTTGTTTCTTTCGCAGGTGATTTTGGCTCCCGGGTTGTGGTTGAACCAAATATTGATTTCACGTAAGCAATTAACTTCCTCTATGCCATTCTTAGTGTTAAAGACTACATTTTGAATGTTAATAACTGTTTTGAATATACAAAATTTCCTTGCGTCAATGAATAAGAACATGTGATGTTCAACTGATGTTGAACTTAATTCTTATGCCTCTGTTGTTTAGTTATTATCAAATTAACAAGTAAAATCCATCGCTCTTTTTGGCTGATATGTGGCTATATGCTTACAGGTTCCTTGGTTCCCCATTCTTCCATTCCATTGTAGCAAGAGCTCAAACGTTTCAATCAGACATTTCTGTCCTTATTGATCCCGATACCATTCTCCTCCCTGACTTCGTTCCCACCCTGAGCTTTGCTCACAAACTCGACAATGATTGGCTCCTTTTCGCATCAACACAAAATATTTCCAATTTCCCATTTCGTTTTGATGAATTCGAGAATCATTGGCTGAGAGAGGATGGGAGAAGGATAAGAACCCAGGAGGTAGGAAGAAACCTAACCGAGAATGAAACTTCACGATCCTTTGCTGTCAAGTCCAATGAATTTATGCTCTATTTCATCAGTTGCAGGACCTACTTAATCAAAGTTTGCAGTCAAATCGTTGTAACGAGAAAATGCTTGTGGCATGGAACCATGGTGTTTTACCCTTGCATAGTGGAGTTCTTCCTCCTTTTCTGCATGGGAAGGGGATTCACAACCATTGGGTCATTAATGAAGCCTTGTCGTCTGGATTCAGGTTTGTGTTTGATGCCACTTCGGCTATCTCAAGTTTCTATCTGAATGATTCAGAAGATTGGTCCAATAGCTCAGGAGGAGGTTTCAATGTTTCAATAAATGTAAAGAGAAGCTGGGAGTACATTGGTAATTCCCATCTTGGAGCATTGTATGGATCATTGTTTTTTAATGAGGCAAAACATTCTACACTAAGAAAACTTCTGAAGTGTGAAGGGGAATATCTGTTTTATGACCCACCAGAAAATATTGTTTATCCATCTAAATACCGAACTTCACAAGGCTTATTATGGAAGGGACAAATCTTGCATTCATGGAGGAAGAGGAAGACAAAATATACGGCTTGTGTTGATGCTATGAAGTCCTTACATGGAGCTTTGGATTGCTCTTTGAAGGATCAATTGCTGCCCTCAACGACATTAGAGGCTCCATTCTCCTTAGAGTCACTTCTTTCACTAGTGGCCGATAAGAACAAGACAGTAGTGCTTTCAATTGCAGGATATAGTTATAAGGATATGCTAATGAGTTGGGCATGCAGATTACGCCGCCTCCTTATCACTAACTATTTGGTTTGCGCCCTTGACTCTGAGACCTATCAGGTCTCTGTCTTGCAGGTACTATGCTTCCCCGATATCTGATTCTCTTAAACTGCATATGTTTTTTGCTGTTTTTGTATTTTGTTGTAGAAAGCTTACGTGCACACTTGCAAGGTAGGTTAAAATGGATACCTGAGGAACTTTATCGTGGAGTCGAAATTTGTTTTTCAGACAATAGCATAGACACACATTTATAGACTGATTATAGTCTGTATATAATCCAAATAAATCTAGTTTTGTTGCATTTTGTACTGGACTTGTTTTGTATTATGTTGTTGGCAGATTGCCCCTGATGTCCTCTCAGATTCGACTACATTTATCTTCATTGCTATCTTTCTGTCTGCGTCTACATGTTTTAATATAATGATTTTGTATATACTTCCAGGGCCTGCCTGTTTTCATGGACCCATCTGCTCCAAGTAACATCAGCTATGATGATTGCCACTTTGGAACAAAGTGTTTTCAGAGGGTAACAAAAGTGAAGTCCAGGATTGTTCTGAAGATACTGAAACTTGGGTACAATGTACTTCTGAGTGATGTGGATGTGTATTGGTTTAGAAACCCGTTGCCACTGCTTCTCTCTTTTGGCCCTGGTGTTCTTGCAACGCAATCTGATGAATTCAAGAAAACAGGTTTTTATTCCATTCCTGAATTTTCAGCACTAAGCAGTATAATCATGAATATAGATGCATTATCTTCCATTTTTTTCATTTAGGACCTATAAACTTACCTAGACGCCTAAACTCGGGCTTCTACTTTGCTCGTTCGGATAATTCAACAATTGCTGCTATGGAGAAGGTGGTAAAGCATGCAGCAACTTCAGGGCTATCAGAGCAACCAAGCTTCTATGACACTCTATGTGGGGAAGGTGGATCCAATCGCGTAAGCGATGATACTTGTGTGGAACCTGATACAAACCTGACAGTTCATTTCTTGGACAGAAACCTCTTCCCTAATGGTGCTTACCAAGAATTGTGGGAGAGGAAAGATGTGAAAGCAAAATGTGCAAAGATGGGTTGTCTCGTTCTCCATAATAATTGGGTTAGCGGAAGGAGAAAGAAACTTCAACGTCAGGTTTTTTCAGGCCTCTGGGAGTACGACATGGGTACAAGAATGTGCTTGCAGAGCTGGCACAAAACGAAATTGACAAGCTACTTCTGAAGCCTAAAGGATCATCTCTTTGCTTTGGTTTTCACGAGGAAGTGAAGATAACGGATAGGTTAACCAATTTGGATGCTATATCAGTATTTTTGTTTTGCCAAGCTTTGGTTTCATCAATTGCTTAGAGAGCCGGCCATGAAAGACAAGGAGATGAATCCAAGAGCAAGTATATATGAAATACCACCCTTTTATACATCATCTCACATTCCTATCCATTGGACTGTGATGCAAGCGTCTCCAGTTTTGGATTGTTGGCCATGCTGAAGAGATGTTTTCAGCTGTTACTAGGCCGGTTCACGAAGGAAACCAGAAGAAAAAATGAGTTGGGAAGAAATCTATTACTGGATCAGAGCTTCCAATCATCACGGGACATCTCTGTGAGGATAGTGCATGCAGGGGGGCGAGAGGAGCTCTATGAAAATACAGTTCCTGCATCGGAATTGATGGAAAAGTATCCTGGAATGTGTATTGCTCGGCCAGAAGTTTTCAAGAGCCCTCATGAATCCTTGGTGTGTCCAGAAGAGGAGCTCTTGGTTGGTCACAAGTACTTGATGATCCCATCTTCTACTGCACAGAAACTGAAGCGTAAACATCAAGAGAGGCCTAAAGCTAAAGCCGAAGACATTGTGAAAGTTAAGGAAGAGATGTCATATGCAATGATCACTGTAGATGTTGGCGAGGAAATTGTGGAGGAATCTTTTTGTCCTGCTAAAGATTTCTATGCCACTAAAGAAAGCTTGAAAGAGAAGGTGTCAAGTAGACCTACAAGGAGGAGAGGTGGAAGGTTGAGGAAGCCTTTTGTGCCTCCCATTTCAAGAGGAAGACTTCCCAGAGGGTTTGTGTGGGAGCCAAGCCTAACTTCTATTCAAGAGCTCTCTCCATGACTTCCTAGTCGACGCCACCTGCTACGCGTACTGGTATGTGATTTTCTTCAGCAGTTGAACTGCTAATTTGTTTGTGTTTTGTTTCCTGTGAAGTATGCAATGGAAATGCACTTCCTGTGTCAATAATGATAAACCAGAGGCTACTTATTGCAAGATGTTTCCTGTGTTTCAGAAATTTTCCCAGTCTAGATTTTGTGTTTCCTGCTAAATTTCTGGTGTGTCCATGGGGGAAAAAACTAATCATATGATTACTTATTTCCTGTCAACCCTGACAGAAGTTATAAAACAGTAAAATTGTTGTCTTGTGACCGTCAGGTCGGGGAAGAAAACAATATTCTGCAGAAGCAGAGATAAGGTTGCATACATAAACGATCGTTACACAATTATGGGAGTCATGAATTTAGGAACACATTCTGTATTCATTATTTGTCTTTCAAATCACACCAGGTCACAAACCAGTGATCTTAATGAATCATACATACAACAAGCTTGTTCATTGTCTTGTCTTTGATCAAATGTACAATCACAACACAAATGCCAAAAGCTTGGTCAAGATCCATGTGTACAAAACAGCCAAGAAAGCACCAACAGGAATGGTCACAGCCCAAGAAAGCACAATCTCTCTCACAGTCTCTGCTCTAACACTATTCAATCCCCTTGCAAAACCCACCCCCATGACTGCACCCACCAGTGTGTGAGTTGCTGAGATGGGCAGTCCCAGCTTTGAAGCAAACAGAACCACAGACGCCGCCGCAAACTCAGCTGCAAAGCCTCTAGTTGGTGTCAGCTCTGTTATCTTCTTCCCAATAGTTGCTATCACCCTATACCCCCACATCATAAGCCCTGCAACAATGCCAAAACCTCCCCAAGCAAGAACATCAATTGGAATAACAATCTCAGTTCCTCCATTACCACCATGAAGAATAGACAATGCAGCCGCCAAGGGCCCAATCGCATTGGAGACATCGTTTCCTCCATGAGCAAATGACATGAAGCAAGCTGACGAGACCTGCATGTACCCAAAAACCCCGTAAACTATCTCCAACTGAGTACCTGTTGGACCAGCAATGTCAGAGAGGAAAAAGCCAACATTTTTCCTCTGGGTAGTATCCTCTTTAGGCTCTTCAGGTTGTGATGAGCTCGACTCGATGAGGAGATGGCCTAGCTGTCTCCGGATGATCCTATCAACTAGGAGAGCACCAGCAATGCCAAAGGCTAAAGCCTGAACCAGAGCTAAAGAAATGGTCTTGCTAAGTGGAAAAGCTGCGTAGGAGATTCCAGTTACGCCCACGAATACAGCAACTGGTGCAGCAGTAGCTGCAGCTTGTCCCGGGTTTGGAGCACTGTAAACAAACTGAAAAAATTAAGGGTAGTAAGAACTAGGAACTAAGGTTATGCCTCAGCAACATACCGATTAAGCTAGTTTATGTTAAGCCAAAATTAAGTGAGTCGGGTCCTAAAGATTTAAGTGCATACCCTGCGAATGCATTTATAGACCAGAAATGAGACTGCAGCTCCCATAACTGGTGAGATCACCCAAGATGAGGTCACTCTAGCCAGTGAACTCCAGAATACAGCACCAGAACCTCCATAGACAAGGCCAAATCCAACCATTGATCCTACTATACAGTGGGTGGTGGAGACTGGCCACCCATAATATGATGCAACCTGAATGAATGCACAAGATCACATTTTTATCAACCAACAATGAAAGAACATGATAATGCAGCATCTAAACTTATTATGTCCAAGTGTGTGTACATAAATACATGTTTGATGACATATCCTGAGGCTGCACCATCCAACCATTGGATAATTTGACTAAAATAGGCGACTTAATTCGAAACTAATGACCGCCATGTTGACACGTCAGGACATGTAATTTAGCATGCATTTAAGACCGCGCAACCAGGTCTTCCCTTGTCAATATTTAATGTTAGGATCTTGCAAAAGAAAACATTTGAAACACATATCCTTTAGCAAGAAACAGTTGTGGGAGGTGAGGAAGGATCTTTACAATAATCGTAGGAATAGCTTGGAGATATCAATGTGCAGCTCATATTCGGTTGTTTCAAGGTCATTATGGTATCTGCAAAGAACCTTACTGAAGCTTGAAGCTACTAAATCCTAGCTAGAGTAAGCATGTTGAAGTGGTTGACAATTAGATATTCCTAATACATATGATTGGTCTTTTGAAACCAGCCTGTGACTTTTGTCATGTAGTCTCTGAATGTCAATCCCAAGAAATTCCAAGGTTTAATGGTGGCTCACACATCCTAGTTTTGTCCTAAGAATTGAAGCTGTGTCTTTCTTGGTTCTCACAATCAAAACATTCACCAAAAACAAATTTATACAATTAAGAAACAGAGGAGTGAAGTGAAGAACCTGTAACCAAGTGCCAGCAGCAGCCAGAGAAGAGAGCAACCCAGCAAAAAGCAGAGTATTTTTCCCTTGAAACACATTGGCCACCAAGATTCCATTTTGCATAGTGCTGGTCACGTGGGTCCCCATCAAAAGCGCCCCCGAGAACTCCAGCACCGCCGCCGTCAGCACCGCCTGCCGGAGGCTCAGCGCGCCGGAACCCACCGACGTCCCCATCGCATTGGCCACGTCGTTAGCCCCAATGTTCCACGCCATGTAGAACCCGAACAACAGAGTCATGTACGACAGCATTTTGGTCTTCAACCCCAAGCCCTGGCCCAGAGACTTCATGAAGATCGGAAGAGCCAGAGCCGCGAACGCTATGCAGATCGAAACCGCAGAGGCGGTGCCGGAGGAGATGTTGAAGGCCTTGGCCATTCCGGACAAGTTCCCGCCTTTACCATCCGCCTCGATCTCGACCCCTTCTCCTTGCTCTTCGCCGCCGTCGGCGGCGGCGAAGGAGGAGGGGGTGGCAAAAGGGTAGGTGAATCTGGTGGGTTTGGGTCCGGAAATGTGGAGGAAAAGCCTGGGCGGCGTGAGTTGCAGAGGGTTGAGAAACAGAGCATGAGTCCTGGAAAGGTGGAGAAGACGATGATGGTGGTGATAAGCTTGTGGAGTGATGGTTCTGGGGGAAGATAGGCAATAAGAGGAAGTCATGTCTTGTAAGGGAGGAGGAGAGAGAGAGTGTGAGAGTGAGAGAAGGATCATAAGAGAATATGTAAGGAATTATTCCAGATGATTCTTGGCCATGGAAATTGGAGTAAAAGAGAAGAGTAGGTGGTGATGGAGGGGAAGAGGAAGGAGAAGAGAAATGGAGGAGTGTGCATTTTGATTTTTTTGATTTTTTCTTTTTTTGTTTGTGGGATTGAAAGGAGGTGAAAGTGGATTTGGATGGTTTCTTGGTTCCATGGAAATGAGTGGTGCTTGTGGTTTCTTCATGGTCTCTTCAGTCCACTCTACACCTTGAAAAATCTTCTAAAGTTTATCCATTATCCATTACATCCATGTATTTTTGCATCATAAGTTTGGTAATTGGGTCAACATTAAACAAGGGTTGTCTAATCTCTCAAATCTCAAAGCCATATTGGAATTTGTTTACTACAAAAAATTATGCTACATGCAAGTAGTTGTGCACTGACCTCAAGATACACGAGCTATATTTTGTTAATTATGGAAAGGTCTAATTGAACGTAAGTGCACATAGTACAAGTGGCAAAGTGTGGGTTGGTTTAGATTCGTTTTCGTTTTAAGTTGATGAATCGTGACCCTAACGGGTTTTTGGGATATGGTCGAATTTTGGGTTTTAGGGATAAAACACATCATTTTGCTGTATACCCGATTTGACCATAACATAATCCAAATTGTTTCGAGTTTATAAATACATATCCGAACCCACCAAAAACAGGTTAAATATTGGGTATCAAGTCCGTTTGGTTAGCTATAGCACATAATTCATCCGTAGATAAATAAACTCATCTTGACACGTGATACGTTCTATGTGTATACTTAATGTGCACCGTGTTATACGTATATGGGACAGTACTCATATAATTTTATTTCAAATATATGCAAATGTGACCTTTGGATAACCCAGGGCATGCAAGCATCCTCTATTGTCAATTTTTCATAATAAAGATGGCTGCATTAATGGGATATAGGGCCCAAATAAAAATTTCTCCATTGGCTGACAGAATGGGCTTATTTGGATCAAAGAAAGTGGCCCATAAACATCTCTCCAGTTTAGATTTTGGATGCTAAGCCCAGCAATTATGTTATTTATGTTGTTTCTACTTTCTGTGTGCTTATCTTCCACTATGATTGGAATAGTTTTGTTTCAGTTCAACTTGTAGGGCTATATAAGTATTGTTTAGTTTCAATTTAAATGCAAAATATATCATCACTATTTCTTATGTTTCTGTTATGCCAGAAACAATTTTTACATATTTACTTACACAATATTAATATTACGGAGAGTTTAAATCGACTGAGATCTCAAAACACACATTATTTTATTCTTATCATTGACAATTAGCAATCATCATCTGAATATGACATGTCTCATTATCAGTCTACTAATAAATTTGAAATATTAGATTATGTAATGCAAAACATTATCCGTCTACTAATAAACTTGCCCTTCCTTAGCTATACATTTTTGATAGAAACTTGATTTGCTCCTATAGACCTCTTAAAGAAATTTTAGAGAAAGAAATAAATTTGAGATGTGCGATTTTTAATTGCTTCAACTGCTTGATCTGATTTGAACATTACAAGGCTATTTATACACTTCAAGAAAGGATTTTAAACTTAGTTGAACCTACGAAAGAACTCTAGATAACTTTGGACTACATACGAAAATTCTTGATACTAGAACTCTAGCTAGAGACATGTAAGAAAATTACAATCTCTATGTAGAAAGTGCATTATTTCCAATAATTTTTAACTATTCCTCCCGCCTTCTTTTAGTCGATCTTCTCATCGTTCATTTTCAAATCAAGTTGATTAACAATGTGGAATGAAAAATGAGAAAAACGGAGATAACATTTGAAGATGCAGATAAGAAAACAAAAACAAAATAGGGTAATGTTGCGTGTGTATCATTTGATGTTTAACTTTTACTCTTCCGGAAATTTTGTGATTTGAGTGATATATGCTATATGCCCCCCTTATACTTTATATAATTGGAGCCGAGAATGGCCACAAAAGCAGCTAAAAAAGTCTATAAATTTGAATTCCAAACCTTGAGTTTGCTAGAATAGTCTATATCAATAAAAGGGTAATAATGGATGGGGGTACATTTTTTGTCCCAAAACACATAACATACCTAAGTTACAAAACGAAGTTTTGAAGATACCTTAATTTTCAACAATAGTGTAATGGTAACTTATTCTCTAGCTCCATTAACTACTAACTTAAAATGACTCTTCTACCCTTAAAGATACACTATTCATCATCTTCTCCAAACTTTACTTTCATCACTAACCCACCTGTACATCTTCATTTTTCAATGGGGTGATTCAATAATCATCAACTTGAATTCCATGTATTCTAAAATCAAATG
>JAYMTA010006129.1:0-10708 GCA_036897625.1 Pelargonium cotyledonis | reverse complement strand
GACCCTCATCAATCAGTAAAGCTGGAACCTCATCAATCAGCGAAGCTGGACCCTCATCGATCAGCGAAGCGAACCCTCGTTGATCAACAAGGCTAATTCCCCTAGTAAGGCTAAGTCTCTCAGCAAAGCTAAGTCCTTCAGCAAGCTAGACTCTTAGCGAGCTAGACTCTCAGTGAGCTAGAAAAGGGGTTCACAACTTCACTTCTCAATTCTTTACATTTGGGAGCTTCTATCTCTAAAAGCTTTCTCTCTCTAGAAAAGCTTAGTGTTCACCAAAGCAAGGACTTACTCTCATGCCTGAGGCGGAGTCCTGGTAACACCACCCTAGGTTCTTCGTTCCTTTGGTGTGTTTCCCTCTACAGGTGACAGGTTCCAAGACTTCAAGCAAACAAACAAGCAAGACTTCAAGCAAACAAACAAGCAAGACTTCAAGCAAACAAACAAGCAAGCAAGCTAAGGAAATTGGACTCTAGAACTTAGGCTAGTAAACCTTCACTTGAATAAGAAGAAAGCACAAGCTCAAGCTTTAGCACAAGCTCCAACACAAACAACAACAAACACTAGAAATTAAAAGCTAAGATGTGGTAGCGTTGACCGAAAGTTAAAACTAACGCATCATAAATAAAAAAATAAAATGAGTTGGGTTTTGTTGGTATGGCTGACATTAAAAATGGAATGCTGGTTTGGGTTTATTGGTAGAGGTTGGGCTGACATTAAAAAAATGGAATGATAAAGTAATTTTTTTTTTTTGGCAAAATCAAGCATCAGAGGGGCACAGTTACCATTTTACCAAGAAACATTTCGTATACAAAGTAGGATATACAATATATATCATATTTTTCAAAATGCTGGCAAGGGTCGCGGCCCACCATGGCCGCCCCCTGGCCTCCAACAGGCTTAACCTGTCAATGCCTTTTTTCGGTGCCTGGACGTCCGCCATTACCTGAATTCTCATATAGGATGTAATGTTCCTCGTGAAGTTACAAGAGTCTATCTCCATGAATCTCCCTATGTAGTCCCCAATTCTCTTGCACACCTTCTCTGTGCGAAATTTCTCTGGTAGATCATGCAACTGAACCCATAGGCTTATATCAAACAGTTCAACTTTGGTCGAATCTCCCCAGGCTTCAGCAGCTTGCACACTAGGGCGTGATTAAAGGTCCACGACCCCTTTCTGTTATCCTCTTTGCATCAGGCTCATGATAAAACGCAAATATGAACCTCTATTTCGTTATCACCATTCGTTCATCAACAATCTCCAAAACCCTCATTGTTGCAACCAATCTCCACACGGACGCCATCATGTTCCCCATGGCATAGAAATGAATCACTACTTGTGTCAAAAATCGGCCCACCAGTCTCCATTTCTGGATCCCGTCCGCCTTCTGCACCCTTTCCATCACACGTTGATCTCCAAACCACCCTCCTCTTCCCCAAAAATCACCATCATCCGCATCTCCTTCTCCAGTCCACTCGTCGTCTCCGATCTACAGATCTCGTCGCCCTTTCCCTGTCACTAACTGTCCCTTCCCAACATCCGTCTGCTCACCGTCCTAGTTCAAACGATTGCTCCATCCATCGAATAGCCGTACTCGTACAACCAGAAAACTTAATTTGTCGCTCACCGTACACCCAGACGCCGTTATCGTACTGTACCTGCAACTCGCTTCCGGCTCCAGCCTTTGATGCAAAACCTTAAACCCTAAAATGCTACAAAGAGCATACGACCAATTTTTTGTTAGTGGGTATGAACTATTTATTTATCACTTTGATGAGATTTCATTTAATTACACGGATTTAATGATTTGTGTATCCTGGTGTTTCACATCGAAGGTGAAAATAATAATGTTTATTATTGTGATATTTACATGTGTGCGTATGTGAATTTTAAGTAGAATTTGAAACTCAAAGTGTGTGAATGACAAAAAATGAATCTACACAAGAAAAAAGATCCAAATCTCATGGTTTTAGGGGTATTTATAATCACATAATCAATATGTGAGGGCGATGTGTTGTGTTGTAATTGGTCGCCGGTGAAATTTGCTGATATCATGTGCGTGTCATGAGCTAAAATTGTGATTATACTCATCATATATATGATAATATAAAATGATGGCATGATGATGTGGCCTGAGACTCAGTGTCGATATACCACCACCTTAAAATTTCTTACACTAGAAGGTTTCTCTGTGAAGTACCTGTTCCAAGCCCTTATGCGTACTTATCCACGAGCGTAGTACAGGTGATCGGGAGGTAACCTATTGGGTGTGCCTTGCTTGGAAAAGTTCCAAGGGCCCAAAAGAGTCAACAACGACCCAGGTGATTCAAACTTCTAAATACTCTTAACCATAGAAGTTTAAAACTCCAAGATTTTGTTAGTTTAGAATTGAGAGTATATCAAAGTTATAATACAAGGTACAAAATATTCGTTAGAGGCTACAAACAGATATGCAATCTTAATTTTCATTTATTCATGTAAAATACGTCCCGTCATTATACAATTTTGCTCTAAGAAAAGTTCAATAGCCAGCAAATACATCTCATACTAAACCCTTTATTTGTGGAGAAAAAAACGGTTCAATATTTCCGAGTGTTAAGTGCCCTTTTCCTTATATATATGTCAGGGCACAGCAGTTGCGGTTCTGGAGACACAAAACGAGTTCGGGCCAGATGTTAAGTTACATGAAACCGAACAAAAACAAAAGTAAAAAAAAAAAAAAGAAGTTATACAATTAACAATGTGTATATATATAGGTTTATGTTAAGAAATATCAACATGCTTTGCCGACAACACAAGGCAAAGGACCTGCATCAGTTGTCAATGCAGGTACCATTGCACCTGGAGATACTGTAAAGGCCTGAGATTTAGTGTAGAGTGGAGCACAGCTTCCATATCCAGACGGAACAAAATAAGCTCCATTCTTGAACACATCCTTCGACGACCTCCACTTCCAATTCTTCCAACCACCGGACTCTCTCTTTGTAACCTGCATTAATTTACACTCATTCATTACAGTTTTGTTGAAGATCACATGTGCATGCTCATTAGATATAATATGCATGTATATATGTATATATATATATAGAATTGTATATGTACCTGTTTGTCATTAGAATTTTCAGGGGCTATAAAGTAGTTGCCTTCACTTAAAATGGTTGGATTTGCACTGCCACCTATGGCATACATTTTCCACTCATCGTATCTATTGTTTGCTACGTGTGCGTAACCAAATCTCACCCTGCAATCTATTTTAGTTAGAAGACCGGTTCAACTAAAAGTGAAGTACTGAAGTTTTCGATAATCAAAAGGATAATTTTCACATATCGATCGATTCATTACCTGGGCATCCTCTCAATCAAACCGGCACCAAAACGGTTGAACACTATGGTTACTTTCATCACTTTATCTGCAGAAAATTTGTCATTGTGCCCAAGCAACATCACCTATATATAAACAACTGCGTTACACTCATGTATATACGTATATATTTATGTGTGCATGCATATAATATAATGCATATGTTATATGTAGTAGTGAAGTACTGAAGTTTACTGGCTCATGTATCAAAGCATGCATGAAAATATTCATTCTTGATGAATCATTTCGTATATACTTATATGTCCATGCGTAGATTTATTTTATCGGTGTTACCAACATTACGATGATACTCAAATTTGAGACGTTTCAGGGGATCTGAGCATCTTGAACCACTTAGTGTAGCAAGAAACATACGTATATATAATGCATAAGCTTACCTTGTCATGCTGAGAGAAATAGTTGTTAGAAATGGTGACCGCAGTGGAAGCATGGATAACATCAATAAGCCCGTCGGCGCCACGAGCAAGATAGCAATGATCGATCCAAATATATGAAGACGTGAAAATGCTAATAGCATCTCCGTCCGCCCCGTTCCGGTGGCCTACGTGCGTGGGGCTGCTCCTGACTAACCCGGCCTTGCTGGGCTTGCAGTCATGAATGCTGATGCCGTGGATGATTACATGGCTCACTCCTTGGATCGTAATGCATGGACCGTTCGCGATCTCCACCTTAGCCCCTCTTCCGTCGATAGTCTTGAAGCTATTCATTATCAGCTCGTTCTTCAGCTTAATGACCATATCCTTGCCAAAGATAATCCACAAGGGCTTGGTCTGTATGACCCCGTAGCGGAGCGTGCCAGGCTTCGGGTTCACGGGGTCATCCGTGGGGTTGGTGACCAAGTAGGTGGCGCCGTACTTGCCTCCGATGGCGGCCTTGCCGAAGCCGACGGCGCAGTCCGCGAGGGCGCGGCGGTTGGTGGCCCAATTGGATTTGGCTCGCCAGCATGAGTCTATACGGTTGGATACTTTTTTTGGTGTGGGAGCATAGTAGTAAGATGAAGAGTAAGCTTGGACAAGAAGTAAAGTTGAAGTGAAGAGAAATGAGAGAAGTAGGTGAGGAGAGGCCATGAGTGAATAAGGTAGTGGTGGATTTAGGTTTTGGAGCCATGGAGGAGGGACCAAATTTATATGCATATCCAAGGAGAGAGTTGTGGTGGTCACGATTTATATATATAGTAAACTAGATTTTGGGGCTGCACAAAACGTGGTTGCACGAGCTGTACGTCCAGTTGACTTGTTAATTTTCTCCTAGAGGGTTTCTGGATGATGGCCAAAGATTGTTGGTAGAAGGGAAGTCATTAGTCAGTGCCTCTGGATTGTTAATAATAAACCAGCACTTGTGTCTTTTGGTGTATATATCATGTCAATGGAACACTTAGTTACACAAATAAATGCAGACCAACAAAAAATTCATAAATATATTTTTTTTTCGGTTTATACTATGGGGTTTCTGAGCGGGCCTGCACACTCGCGGTTGGCACCTTTAAACTGTTTTATAGCACTCAAACTAATTGACCCATGAGTTCTTTCTATTCACAAGAGCTGAGATTCAAACTTTCAACCTCTTGCTTAAAAAACATAGTGCTGAACCAACTATGTCAACCCACTGTCTTAATATATTTCAATGTTTATTTAACATTATTTTGAAGAAATAGTATGAGAAATGTACAGACCAACACTTGTGTCTTGACATAGTTATTTTTCAAGAAAGGATAAGATAGGAATGTGAGAGTGTTTACGGATGCAGATTGAGATTCATCAATTTCATTTAGGAAATGTACATCAGGTTATTTGACCTATATTTGATGCGGTAATGTCATGACTTAAAAAGAAGCAAAATATAGTTGCTAGATGTAGTGGTGAGTCAAAACTTTTTAGATCAATTGCAAGAGAAATAAATTTGTAAGTTCAATTGATCCAACGCGTACTGGAAGAACTCAAGAAATCAATGGCTTCACCAATAATTCTATTAGAATATTCTTTGCCCAAATCAACAAATTTTAGCTCACTGAACTCATTATTAGCAACTTCACGAATATATGAAAGGAAAATAATCAAATAAAATTATGGGAATAAATGTTAATGTCATAAAATAAAAAAGAGATGATAGATGATAGATTTTAAAGTAAACGTGGTGCTCAATCTCCACGTTGACATCAAAAGAAAAGCACATTTACCAGAGTGGAAGATCTAGAATATCGAAAGAGATTATGATATAAGACATCTCTCACGTTCAAGAATGAGACCCACTCAAGCGAATGATTAGGGATGAGTCATGACATCTCGGAGGGATATCAAACTCTCCAAAGTGGTTAAACCGACCCAACAACTTTCATCTACACTTGGAATACTTAACCGAGACGAGGCCATAACTTCTTTATTCGAACCACGCCATCCCGCTCCTGTTAGAATCATGCAAAGATACTCATGTTAAACCTGAAAGGTGCTCCTGTTGTACGTGTCTTGTCGTTATCTCATAAAGTAATATAATGGTATCACCCAAAACGAGGTCTAGGTCGTTGGACCCATGTGTGGTGCTCCCATTGAACCCATCATGTCACAGCATTAGAAAGCAACATCGGACCCTCAAAAAAGCTCCAAGTGGTCTTGCATGTCGCGACATTACTACATAATCAAGGGCAATTCACCTACACATTCATTATGTGGCGCGTATTTGTCCAATGACCTCTTTGTTTGAGAAAACAGAACCATCTTGAACCCCAAAGGGATCCGAAATGAGCTCTTCCACCCCCAAAGAGGACTAAAACACTTATCCCTACAAGGGAGTTCCAAGTTCAGTGAGAGCTCCTAAACTCTTAACCTCCACAAGAGGCCTTCAAGATCCCAATCTCGTCGAGTCATGCACCTCCAAAGTCACTCACTTGTCAAGTCACCTCCAAGAGTACTATCTCACCGGTTCACCACTATCACTACAAAAGAAATTACAAACTGTAAAAAAAAATTTATGACAGAAAATTTTTCGTCACAATTCCGTCACAAATTGTTACAGAATTCATATTTTCTGTAACAGATACACATTTGTAACAGAAATTTCCGTCACAGACACATATTTGTGACAAAAATTTCTGTCAGAATCATTTGTGACAACCCAAATAATGACAGAAGTATTCTGTCACAGTTCCGTCACAAATTACATTTTTTGACCGAAATCCACAAATCTGTTATAGAAATTTTCGTCACAGATTGAGAATTTTTTTGTAGTGGGACATCTTGCTCTACTAGGATAATGGTTACCCGAAGCAGTAGGCGTTTGTAGGGATTTCGTTCCACCTCGTAATTATTGAAGGGTAAGAGGGAGCTCTTAAACTCACCCAACATTCGCATACGGCGTGCCCGAATAGTTAGAACTCAAACACCCGATCGACTGGGCGCCAAAGGGGACCCCACATCATCAACGACCAACTGCTCAACGATACATGATTGAAAAATGGTGTGAGTACAAATACCCCATCTTTGGTAAGAGAATGAATTCATATTTTACACTTGAGACCCTCTTTTTCTCTAGAATTCTTTTTAGTTCTTGTGTTTTTTGGTTGAAATTGTTACCCCTATGTCTAAAGTGATGTCCCAAAAATACATGCACAGTTTTTGTTTTAACGGTGTGCTACATTATGCAAGCAATATGTTCGGCCTCACGATCAAGAAGCTCATAAGACTTGGGAATTAAAAAGACACATCAGTTGTGATCCGTTAACATGGGTTCAAATTAAGTGGGTTGTACCATTGATGATGCATCTCCAAATATACACGAAACTAGGCAATATCCGTAAGTCAAATATATACATCATTTAAGATCGAAAATAATAATTTGGGTAGTTTGCACAAAGAGGATCAAAATATAGGAGGAACTTTGCCCTGTTATTTTGCCTTTTTCATTCTGATAAATGCTCTCCAATAATATGCCTTGGTGCCCACATGAGGAAAAAAAATAAAAAGCTCAGCTCGAACAACATCAAAGATCGACCACTTGGAAAAGAGAAAGAGATTAGAAAACAGAAAAGCAGAGAAGAAGAACGAAAAAACATATCAGAATAATATCAGATCACCGTAGGCCATTAAAGCAACCAGACATGATTCCCTAGCTTGATAAGGAAAGCACAAATTCTTAACACCACACACTACTACTAAAGAAAGTGCAGCTACTTCCTTTTTGGCTGGACAGTCAAGCTCTTAAAAGTTCCTGATATGACCCTCTTGCTCTTTCCACTAATCTTGTTCTGAATCTGTTCCATTTTGTCAAAATCACACAAAAATCTGCATTACACAGTTGAGAATTGCCCACATTTCACATGAGTCCATGACCTTCCCTTGCCTCATCTTGCTCGGTTTGATCTTTCCTCTCCATTTTATATACGCAGCCCATGGTTCTTCAAGTGATGAGGTGACATCAATGGACCTTCGATCATGGAAAGGCGAAAATGGCTTGCCACATGAGCACCGTGTAAGGAATGTAAGATCATCGCGGGCTCGTGCCACATCTCAAGATCATTTGATTGAATCTTGGTTGGCCAATGTGAACTGATGAGTTGTTTGAATCTTGATTAATTCTTGACAGGTGCATGGGATTTTAAATGTCATAGGATGGGGAATTCTGATGCCTATTGGGGTGATAGTTGCGAGGTATTTCAAGAAACAGCCCATGTTTCTCAACGACTGGTACTCTCTCCACAAGCTGTTTCAGATCTTGGGGTATCTTCTGGGCTCGATTGGATGGAGCATTGGAATTACATTGCTTGGAAATGGTTCGGGAAGTCGTTACAATTTCAATACACACCGCGTTCTTGGCATCATTATATTCACTCTCTCAAATTTACAAGTGAGTCCACAATTCGATCTGCTCGTGACTATATGTTGATCAAATGTATATCAGTTCTTTATTTAATTCTTGACTGCTTTTTGTGTCATGATCAATCAGGTTTTGGCAATTTGCTTTCAACCAAAGGAAGAACATAAATGCAGAAGGTACTGGGAGATGTACCATAGGCTTCTGGGATATGTCTTGGTTGCTCTTATTATAGCCAACATATTTCAAGGACTAAGCAAAAATGATGGTAAAGCCGAAAAATGGAAATGGGCTTACGTGGGAGTTCTTGGAGTTTTAACTTGCATTTCAGTCTCCTTAGAAACTTATAGATGGATCAAATCAAGAAGTCACCGGCAGATGCGGATGTCACTTGACAACAATCGTTACAATTCCCCTTGAATTCATGATTTTGAATCATCAGTTCTTCAATATAATTTCAATTTTCTTTTCACATCTTCTCTTATATTCTATATATCCATGAAAATCCCATTTTTTGGAATTGTATGTGGTATCATCCCTTTAAACAAGTTTCAGTCAATTGAGGTGCCTTTTAACACTTGATCAAACAATTATATTTGAAGTTCAGTAGATTTACTTCTAAATTTATAATCGTCACCGAATTATGAGTTTGAAGCCTGTTAGGTAAATACATTCTGCATTGAATGCCAAATGTCCATGTTGTAGATTGGATGCTGCAGGTGGGATGTGAAATTCAAATGTTCTCTTTGCCCAAAAATCTGCCAAGTTTCTTTCATTACATTTGCAAACAATGTACTGCTCTATGTAGTTCCTAATTTGTAACCTCAACATGGAAGTACTGATGATGTTTGATAATTTGATAGTTACAAATATTGGGTACATGATACCTACATCAACCAAATTCATGATTCATACCAGAACATAACTAGTACCGATCGAAAAGCATATGTTCAGATCAAATGGTGTTGACATAAACCTGCTGATAGAGACACATATCGAATGAAGAACCCAAATTACACTAAAAATTCAAAGGTTGCTTTTTCACAAAGAGGTAAAATCTTGAAGAGAGTGGACAGTTCCAAAAGTGTTTCTTGGATATGTTTGGGAATTGAAGCTGGGAAATTGAAGTTTTTACAACCTGCAGCTTTAGGTAACTAGGTAACTAGTAATCCATCATGTGTGATATTGTCTCATCCATGTTCCTTGTATTTTTCAAATCACACTAACATTCCCCCTCATGTCAGGCTGATCAGCTATGATACTATGTTAAACTTGATCCAACCCAAAAGCTTAAGCTAATCGGTGGAGGGCACAACGCGTATATCAAGTGGTGACATACTTCACATTCTTTCAACGTGAGACATTAACAACTTCCATTTTATACACAACCTAATATCTAGTTGGCTGTTTAAGGCAGCTTGTGTATTGATACAATAGCTAGTTTTTTCATTTTCCAAAGTATGTTTTGGATGTTTGTGATGAAGGCCTAAACACCAGACATTAGTTCATGTTAGGTACACATTGCTAGCCATGACTGAGAGTTATAAGGTGGTGGTTTTGCTTCTTCCCAAACTTAATAATTTTGTTGACACTACTGGGGCAAGTTGTTCTACACCACATGCTTGTAAGCCTTATATGTTCTCTAAACAAGGATTTTTATCATTCTGACAGATAAAGATTGTGCTTGTTGAACCAAGCAACCAACCAACTGTATTAAGTGAGTGGGGAAGGGGGTAGATGGCCACATTATTTTAATTTGCATTTGCTCTCTCTTTTTACAATGATATACATTTTCCAGATTACGTTGTTGTTCAACAACATATGATTTTTTTTATAGGCTAGCGGTACTTTTATTATAATAAAAAAAAACCCAAAGGCGAATAAATTAAAGTACAGGTTTCAAAGTAAAAACGACTAACTATCCAAAGCCAAAACAGGATCTCTACACCAATCATCGAAAGAGAAGGCAATAGACGACATCCCGAAAACGCATGGGAGAAGCGAGAAAGAGAAGCTTTTGATTCGAAGGGCAGTGTAACAACATATGATCAAATAAAGGAAATGAATATGTATTGTTTCTCTCTTTTTCACCACATCCTTGCCCTGTTTTGTTTCTGTCAAGTACAGCTTGGAAAGGTTTGTATCTATAAATGCTTATACATGGTTTTTATAGCAGTTGGGCTTTGGGCCCAGCCTTACAAGTATTTGCTTTGCCAACTTAAAAGTTAAATATATTATCACTTGTCTCTGGTCACCTTCTCTAACTGTCAACTTGTTTCAACCCAACTGATCTTTTCCCATTCCTTCCCTTCTATGCTATGCAAAAACCTTATAAATTTTTGCATTTCCATTAACAACTCTATGTTGAGATCCTAAACAGAGAAAGAGAGAATCATGAAAAAGCATGTGGTGTGTTGGATAGTAGTAGCAATATTGGGGGTTTCATTTGGGGCTAATGAAGCTCAACTTGCTTATGGCTAAAACCCAAACTTCTTTCCCCAAATTTAAACCCCTGGTTGGTGGGGG
>JAYMTA010006128.1:0-10709 GCA_036897625.1 Pelargonium cotyledonis | reverse complement strand
GTGGGGAAGTTGGACACTTTGCCAGGGATTGCAGTGGCCGGAGCACCAATGGTTCTGGAAGATTGGGTGGTGGTGGTGAATGTTACAACTGCAAGACGCCAGGGCATTTTGCGAGAGATTGTCCAACGGCATCTACGTAGAGAATAGATATAAGTTTCTCCATCATCTTTCTATAGATTTACTGAATATTTTAGCAAAATTTGCCCTCATATATACTTGGTTTGCTTGATGGTTTGGATAAAGAGTTGTGTTTACTGTGATTCAATGTTGTTTGATGTCATTGTTTGGTGGTATATTGAATCAATGATGTAGTGATAAACAAAAGTAGAGAGTTTTGCTTGAAAATTGATTGTTCTGTTTTGTTTTTCGATTTCATTGCTCAACTCTGGTGGGCGGTGGCGCATCTATTTGATTGTATTTAGTTCTACTGTTGGTTCTTAAGGGGATGTAGTGTACGATCTGGATCCTCAGTTAAAAGAGATTTGTTCTTCATTTAGATTGCTCTTTTCAATAATGGCTTGCAGAAATTTATGACCTACACTATGAGCATTGTGAATTGAAGCATAGATAAGGCAGCTGAAAATCACATTCAAAGAGTGATGTTCTTGCTCTGAACTGTGATTTTGCCTCTTGAAATAGAATATAGGGTTGTTTGGAATTATAGTACTTGTTGGATATATATGGGAGCATAATGTGGTTACTTTTCAACACCTTGGGTACTCTGTGTTGCGAGTCCTTGGATACACCAATGGTGGTGACGATAATGTACCTTGTCATCTTCTTGGCTGCCTCCTTGTCTTTCACAAGAGCCCACCTGAAAGATGCACAAGTGATCATAAAGGTAATTAGGAATGTAATAATACACCAACTGCAGCTTGCAACAGGAACTGGAATTGCCCTTTCTGGGCATTCTTGAGGAAAATGTTCTTTGAAAAACACGGCGACTACAAGGTAAACCATTTGCAATGTGGCCAGTACCCTTAGTTTTGAACCAACCTGTCTGCTTCATGTTTACTTACTAGTTTTGAATTTGTATGCAGTTCAATGGTTTGGCATGGCTCTTCCTTTTTGTCCCAACGATTGTTTCGCTAGTTTGATGCATAGTTGCTGAGCCATGCCCCAATCAAATGTGGTGTTTTCTTGCACAGGAATTCGAGAAAATGAAAGAGAAATCCCAGGGGAACTTGAGGTGAGGCGAGGCGAGGCGAGGCTCGACTTTGCTGTGAGTAGAGAGCAAACCAACGACAAGGGTGAGAAGATGTACATTCAAACCCGGATGGCTCATTACGCAGAAGAATTATTGGAGTTGCTCAAGAAAGACAACACCTATGTCTACAAGTGCGGGCTCAAGGGAATGGAGAAGGGAATTGATGACATTATGGTATCATTGGCAGCTGAAGACTAAGATTTTGATAACATCATGTATCATTGGAGTAGAAGCTGAAACCAAATTCAATCATCCTTTTCAACTTCATCAAAAGTATGAGATTGTAGGAAGAAATATGGTCAATGAATTTAATGTTTTAAGTCATATGATCAAAACATTCATGGCATTCAATAGATGTTTTGTGTCCAAATTGGCAAATTCAATTGAATTTGTTTGAAATAGGAAGTTATATTCTATATTTTCTTATTGAAAGTGGTTTTCTTATACATACAAGTCAATGAATTTTGCTTGTTGTTGTTGCACTTAAAATATTTTTAAAGAAGACAAGAACCGGTTTTATTGTCTCACTCTTGTGGTCAAGATTTTAATCAATTATATGACATGTGATCGTTCATACAAATATTATAGATCTACAATTTTTTGGGACATATTTTTAGTCATCAATCATAATGAAACTATTATTTTTTTAAAATAATGTTTAAAACTCAATATTAGGGTTTTAGATTAGGGAGCTAGAATCTTACATTACACTTTTTTTTATTTCGTGTTTAGATCAAATATGATATATGTATCTTTTTTAAACTCAAATTGGTTCCTTCACTTTCAAATTATGATCCAATTTGGTCCAAAAAATTTTTAACCAAAAACATTTTATGGTTTTAAAAATATGACTCAAAATGGTTCTTCCTTGTTGTAACTTATATAAAAAATTGAGGAATTATTTTAAATTAAAAAAGTTGGAGGATCAAAATAAATATTTTATCTACTTATTGAAATCCTAATTAAAAGTTGAGGACTAAATTGAATATTTTACCTGATTATTAAAACCCTAATTACCTCTCTCGTGCTGTATATATGCTCAGCTACAAAGTCCAAAACCTCTACACTCTCTCTCTGAGACATTCGGTGTTTCTCTAATCGCCAAAATCAACCCCTCTCTTTCGCGAAATCGCTGTCATGGCGGAGACGCAGCCACAGCAGGAGGTGCGGTCCACCGGAAAGGTGCGATGGTTCAACGACGTCAAGGGCTTCGGCTTCATCGCGCCCGATGATGGTGGCGAAGATCTATTCGTCCACCAATCCTCCATCAAATCCGACGGTTTCCGAACCCTCGCCGCGAACGAGGAGGTCGAGTTCCTGATCACCTTCGGCAAAAATGAGAAGACCAAGGCCGTCGACGTCACCAGCCCAAACGGCGCTCCCATCCAGGGAAACAAGAAGGAAGCCAGGGGTGCTAGCCGCGGTGGCGGAAACGGCTGGAGGGGCTGTGAAAAGCGCGGCAGTGCTGCTGGTTCTGGATGCTACAATTGTGGTGACTCTGGACATTTGGCCAGGGATTGCCACCTTGTTGGCCGTCGCGGCAATGGAAATGACGGCGCGTGCTTCAATTGCCATGAGGTTGGGCATATGGCTAGGGATTGCCCCGTGGAGAATGGTGGCGGTGGCGGCGGAGGCATTGGTGGCTGTTACACTTGCGGTGAGTTGGGGCACTTGGCGAGAGACTGTAATCAGGGAGGCGGTCGCCGCGGTGGAGGCGGAGGCGGAAACTGCTACAACTGTGGGGAAGTTGGACACTTTGCCAGGGATTGCAGTGGTGGCCGGAGCACCAATGGTTCTGGAAGATTCGGTGGTGGTGGTGAATGTTACAACTGCAAGAAGCCAGGGCATTTTGCTAGAGACTGTCCAGAGGCATCTACATAGAGAGTAAACATATATATCTCCCTCATCTTTTCATAGATTTGGTGAATTTTTTTAGCAAAACTTTCTCTCATATATACTGTGTTTGCTTGGTGGTTTGGATAAAGAGTTGTGTTTACTGTGATTCAATGTTCTAGGATGTCATTGTTTGATGGTATATTGATGCACTGATAAAGAATTATAGAATTTTGCGTGGTTATTGACTGTTCTGTTTTGTTTGTCTTTTTCATTGCTCAACTCTTGTGGCACATCTATTTGATTGTATTAGTTTATTAGTTGTATTGTTTGTTCTTAAGGGACTCTAGTATCCAATTTGAATCCTCAGTTAAAAGAGATATAACTTATTGATTCAGAAGTTTATTGGACACACTTTGAGCATTGTGAATTGGAGCATAATGGTTAGTTGATGTTCATTCAGGCCTCTAGGTAACCACTATTGTAGTGCTCCAATGAGAATTGTGAACTGGAGCATAATGGTTAGTTGATGTTCTTTCAGGTCTCTAGGTTGATCTATTTTAGTGCTCCAATGATGGGTAATGAACATAAGGCAGTTGAAAATCACATTCAAGAGTTTGGGTTATCCCAAACTCACTAAAATTTGATGTTCTTGCTCTGTAATGTGATTTGCCTTTGGAAACAGAATGTAGGGTTGTTATTTTGTGAACCACAGGTTTATTCCTGATTGGTGTTTAGTCACGGTTAAAGCTCGCCCTCTCCAATAAGTGTGTTTAGCGGAGTTCGTGCTCGTGAGTTTTTCCTACAATCTCAGTTTGTCTTTGCAAATTGAGCCACAACCCATTTGTAATGTAGAGTTGTTTTGGGATGATAGTAATTGCATGATATGTACATCCCATTTTAGACTGCATAACTAAACTCAATTGCATAAAGTAGATTTACCTTTATCGCAAAATGAGTCTTTGTTACATACATAAAATCGACTACATTTATTTTGAGACAAAAATGTAGAAGAGAACTGTCATTTGGATATGTTGTATATATAAAAACAATCTTGATAGAGATTCTCATTTGAAGTTTCTGATTATCTTTGTCGATTTAGATTAGTTTATCCATTTTAAATCAATCTAAATAGGATATTCTTGTTAAACAAGGTGAATTAGTATCATGTTAAACTTGATGAAATAGTATTTGGAACCACCATTCCATCAAGTTTAATATTCTGGAATACTCTTATTGCACACAGCTTCAATGTTGTTTCAATAGTAGGTTACATCCACTATAATAATCACAATTACACCTTTTTTATAATATTAAAAGCACCATATGATTTATACAGTACTTACGCATATTATGATATCTTCACGTTTTCGATGTGTGACTAATCAACGATCATCTAAACCTAATTATATTATCAGTGACTATGGATATATGAGATTGGTATTCAAACCTTTTGGTATGTAGAAATTCTTCTGAATATGATTTCATATTGAGATTCAAAATGATATTTTAAACTTAGTAACCTTATTGGTAGCTCAGCCCTGTTTTTGCTTAGGCTATATCATGCACCACATTGAAATTTCATTCATAACCGTCCAATGAATTTGTAACAGCGGAGCGAATCTGTTTGATTCATGAGGTGTCATAACCTTCTTGATGGCTTAATCTTAGCCAAATAATTGGAAAATTGCCGATTTTGGACTTGACTGAACCAAAAAAATCATAAAACTGGAAATTTTGAAAAATGGGAAAATGCATTATTATTTGATTTTTTTATAATAAAAAAAGGATTGAAAGAATCAAAATAATGTATAAAATTAGTTGTAGAGCATTAAAAAAACTATTATAAAATAAATATATGAATTTGGTTCGGGTCAAATTTGGACCAGATTTAGACTGAACCAAAAAGGTTTGGTTCTGTCTGGTTGGGTCTTAAAACCTGGTTCGCCCAAATTGATGAACACCCCTAGTATTAGAAAATTATTCTTGATGTCATCTAACTAGTATATAATGAATCAAGTCCCTCAATGTTCCAGTTTAGTGAAATAAAGATCAAAACTACGCATAATTGTCCCAAAATCAAACGTCCGTAAAGTGATGAACAACGAATTCAAACGTCAAGTGAAAACACAAATTTTGGAGGGCTCAAACATGTTGGTCTAGAGATGTTAGAAACCAACATTGTGAGATCGATGTTCATGTTGGCATACAAATATGGGCATGGGTTTCGTGACTTGATATTCTAATTTGGTTACTTTTTTTCGTAGATCTCATCGATACATACATTAAGTCACAACTTCAAATAAGATTCAAATTATTAGATATTATTGTAAAAACTAGCGTTATTATTGTTTCGCCGCGTAAACATGGTGGCATGTTTATCCTAAATATGAGCCAGACAAATCGATTTTCAAGCATCAAGTGGGTATGTGAAATGGGATTAAAAGTCAAGAGTGCATTTAAAGACGCCCAACAGCCAACAACACCTCAACTAGCTACTATATACACAGTGATATGTTAGACTCAACTCACTTATGCCTATAAATAGAAACCATGCACAAACTACTTTCCTCATCCTTCACTACTCTCCAATTCAATATCATAAAATGGGTTCCAAAGTTTTCATTTTCTTAGGTCTTCTACTTGCTTTTGTGCTTCTCATCTCTTCCGAGGTTGCAGCCAGAGACTTGGCTGAGACCTCAGCTGACCACAAAAATGGTGAGCGTCATTCGGTATTTTCTCCATCTCAGAATAAGTATCATGTTTTGTTGGCGTTTTTGTTTTAAAATAAACGCGTTGTTTCGTTTTTAAGAAGACTGTTATGCATGAACTACTGATAGCTAGTAGTTAGTCAAAACAGAAATGATGACACTTATTTTGCGCAGATGAAGTAGCTGCAGCGGAGACTAACGGGGTAGAGGATGCCAAGTATGGCGGCGGTTACAATAACGGCGGAGGGTATAATAACGGAGGTGGTAATTACAATAGCGGAGGAGGTAATTACCGGGGAGGCGGTGGTAACAATGGAGGAGGTAATTACCGGGGAGGCGGCGGGAACAACAATGGAGGAGGCAATTACCGGGGAGGGGGAGTAAACCGCGGTGGCGGTCGTGGAAACTATTGCCGGTATGGTTGCTGTGGTGGGCGTTACAACTATGGAAGAGGTTGTAGGTGCTGCACTTACGAGGAAACCCTAGGAAATTAGGGTCAAGGCTAAATGAAATAAAAAGGGCGGTCCAATATTCGATCTAGTGCAAATTAAGGATCTTCACTTTTGTATAATTATAGAAATGTCATTTTCGTTTTGTGTTTCAATTATCATGTGCGTTGGTATTGTACTACTATGTATGGAAATGTGCCATGAATAAAATCAAGAGTGACGTTTGTTTTCCAAAATCTAATTTGATTGTTTTGACGTAACATGAAGCCTTCTGTATCTTTTAGTCTCGATTCCTGGTGCACGGACCTTGTTTTTGTCTTGGGTTAGGTTTTCTGTTTCTCGTTTTGTAGATTTTTTTCTTTCGTCTAGAGTTTGTTTTTATTGAAAGTATCATTTGTCTATATAAAAGATTACTTGCAAGCTACCGCTTTAAATGAAATTAATGTTGTTAATGCAGAGCCACGAATTATATAATAATAGATCTTGTGTAGTGTATTGCATGCATTCTATTTTGACGATTAATTCCTGAAAGAAGATAAATATTAAGTATATCCTTAGTTGACTTGTTAATATGATTGAGACCAATCTCAATAAATGTGGGAACAACACCAATTATAGCGTCCTGAACTGCACGGAATTGAAGTTGTTAGATTATCAATGCTTTGGTTGTTGTTTGACTCTTTCATGTAAACCTGAGCTAGTGTATAAAGTTGTCGGTAAATAAAAAAACCGTCAAACCGCCGCCCGTTCGGAACCAGCAAAACAAGCCCGAGCTTAATTCGTTCTCCGGCGATGGTAGAGGCTATGGCTATTCGAGAGGCACTATCATGGATTAAGAACTTGGGTTGATGAAAGGTGGTGGTGGAAAGTGATGCTAAGCGAGTTATTTTGAATCTCGTGATAGGATCCGAAATAGAAAGTTTGTATGAGTTGATAATTAGTGATCGTTGTTATATAGCTTTAGGATTTGAGAAAATTTCTTTTTCTTTTGTATGTCGGTATGTGAATGATGTTGTCCCTAAGTGGCGATGCGGGTCTTGAGCATGCTTTGAATAATGATATAATCGTATTTTCCCTCAAAATAAATATAAAAAATGGATAATCTTATGATAATCTCTCGCTTTTGTATTTTTGATATGTCAATTTGCAACTCTTTCAACTATTTTGATGATTGAGCGATGTTCACTAGGGCTACAAGGCTTGGGTTGGAAAAGCTTAAAATTTTCTTATATTAAAAGCTTTTAACCGGTTCTCTTTTGTCTCGTTAAGGGCCAATGCACGTTGATGAAAAATAATACAACAATTTCTCATTTCAATCTGTTTAAATTCACGGCCCGTATTATCATATATACGTCCAAATCATGTTAATCATTTTCATCTTCAACACATAACAGAGAAAACACACTTTCTATCAAACTCTTTCATCATAAACTTTACGATTGATTTGAGTCCAACCCGAACTTAATTTATCTCTAGCTCGTGATCATAAATGGTTTGTGCCACTAATTAATAAATCATATAATACTATCTTTGGAATAGCTTATATTATTTTCATGGTTGTAAATGGATCTCTGCCTGGTGCTAGTTCTTGACGTTGACTTCCGAATATGAAGACATGTTAACCAAGGAAAACACATGAACATGTTAAAAAATTAAAGAAAAGCCATATATAGATGAGAAAGACACTTTCGAAAAACCATATTTATCTTGATTCTTGATAATGCAAAAGCTAAAGCTAGAGCTAATTGTATACACCACCATGCATGTATACAAGTTCCTTATATATATATAAGCAATTTCTATCAATCTTTCATGTCATATACAATTGCTTGTCTGGTCTTAATCATCATAGTCATAAATCATGCGAACATCACAAGCTTTGCTTTCCCTAAAAGAACAAATTAAGATGGCAAAAGAATGCTCAATAAACAAAAGAATTATATGCAAACCCTTTTTCCAAAAGAATGTTCTTTTACGCATAAAATTGAATCACAATTGTTTCTACGTGAATTGATAGACTCGACATGTGCATAATCAAATCCTATTATCACAATTGTTTCTACGTGAATTGGTAGACTCGACATGTACATAATCAAACCCTGTTAGCGGGTTTACGAGTGTTTTTGCATATCCCTAGGTGAATGTATGTCAATCTACAAACAAATTGCAGACAACATAAACGACTCAGATTTAAATGAAAACCAATTTTAACACATACCAGTTGAAGTTCTCATTCATACATTAATATTTTTTTATCAGCAAGCATATAAACACCGAAACGCTGATTTGAATCCTCAAAGAATCAAGTGAAATCAACAAGTTGTCCTATTGAATTTTTGTACACTAATATTATACTTCAATGGTAATAGTGACTAGTGACCCAAAATATTTAGTAAAGAGGCCAAAATGCTTGTTGAAAATAAAAGGTAGATAATCTTATCTTCACGGCACTTTACACACAATATGTGCATCAATGGAAAAGACGGCCTAAGATCGATGTTGATGGAAGTATCAATTTTCAAAAGCAAAAGCATTAGCAGGAAATTAAAAGCATTCTAGAGAAGTCTCCTTATTGATACGTAGTTACAGATTTTGAGCCTTTACTGATAAGTTTTTATTGAGTTATCATTTAAGTTTCCCAGTACCTTTTAATTGGGTTTTCTTGAAATACCTAGAGTTGTAATAAACTTATAAACGCCAGTGTAAGAATATGCATGCATGGTAATATGTAGATTTGAGAATAGAATTCACGTTGGCCCCTATTTAAAGGGAATTGTTGTGTCCTTTATTGTGCTTGGTCCACTGGATCCATTTTTTTTTTTGGACGGATGAGATTTATGAATGGTATAAGATAAATATAGGACTTAATTAGATTATGAGAATTGTAAACCATGTTAAATCAATATCCATCATAGAGCTCAATTAAACTTTTGAGTAGAAAATAAACATACTTGGCAGAATGACAGTTGAGTTTTTGAGTGGGTTATGTAAAAATCATGGCTTTAGTTGAGATTGTATCAAAACTTTGTCTGAGAAATCGAAGATGGGTATTCTTTTATTATAAATTTTTGTTGTGGTTTTCTAATGTGGTGCTCTCAAATTTGGAGATTTGTCGTCTTGATTGATTCTCAACTCAGTTTTTGTTTGAGTTTTTGATTCGATGGATTAAACTTTTGGGATTTTAATTTAGATTTAACGAATTTTCATGTTGCTTTTAACTATGTATATGGGTGAAAGTGGGTACACAATTGCCTGATAGTTTGAACATCTCAATATGAAATGCATACTGCAATTATGCACTTACAGATTTTGTTTTGAGAGAAGAAAGAAGACGATGGAAAATTATGTCTTTTGTTTTTCCTCAGCTCCACGACGTCGTTTTCATTGAAATCTCCTGTTATAGTTGTTGTTTTGGGTTGCTGACGTGGCAAGCGAGTAATGTGGCGCATTGATGTGGAAGTTTGAGTTGATGTGAAATTTGTTACCGGTTCTAACCTGTTACTTGAACTGAAACAAAAAAGAATTAACAGTCCAAAAACTAAAATAAGTGAAAATTTTAAATAGGACCAACTCTAAGATGCCAGCAAGTCCAGAGAATCTCAAACCATTTTACCTTTTTTTTTAGTGGTTAAGTTATACAATAGAAGGATTACTCTTTATTTTTAACTCAAATTCCACTTTAAACCGTTAATAAAAAAATTCAAATCCAAAACTTGGAAACATGCCTTAGTTAGGTTGGAAGTTGATGAAATGGATTTTAACAACAATTTAAATTGAATTTATAAATAGTGGAAGTGGAACTGATAATTTAGATTCTCCACTACCATTGGCTCCTCCTCTTTCTTCTTCCTAGCTTCCTACTACCTTCCAACCTCTTTTTGTTCAGGGCCATTGCAAGTGACTAAGATTCATCACCCAAATTAAAATAAAGAATTAAACTAATCAATCAACCTCAATTTGGGGGTGTTTCAAATTACATGGGTGGCCATTCCCAATCTCTCCTTCTTCCTCTTCACTGCAAGTGATCCCAATTATTTGATTCCTCATGGCTCTGCTCTGTCATCGACTCTGTTTTGCTCTGTTCTTGATTCATGTCTTCGTTTTTGGAGGTAAAGTTTCTGTTTTTCATCGATTTTAGCTTCTGGGTATCTCGCATTTTCTTGATTCCATTAATGGGTTTTTTGTGGTTTTCGCTGACGTGCAAAAATTTGTGTTCTTTTTGGTCTTTTGTTTTCAGGTGTTTCTGGTGCCACATTCACGTTCGTGAACAGATGTGGCTACACGGTTTGGCCTGGAATTTACGGCAACCCGGAGCTTGGAAGCTCCGGTTTCGAGCTGGCCAAGGGTGGCTCGCGCTCTTTCCAGGCTCCGGCGGGATGGTCCGGCAGGTTCTGGGGAAGAACCGGCTGCGACTTCGACTCCTCCGGCACTGGTACCTGCACCACCGCCGACTGCGGCGCAGGTCAGCTTGAGTGCAACGGCAACACCGCCGCGCACCCGCGCCGCCCC
>JAYMTA010006127.1:0-10713 GCA_036897625.1 Pelargonium cotyledonis | reverse complement strand
TAGACAAATAATTAGAAGTTGTAGCAATCTTGTGAGCTACGACGTTTGCAAAATGAAAGACAAAGGAGAAACTAATGTTATTGGAATATAAAGCAAAAATATGACAATCATTAATAACTAGACCATAATGATTATTCAAGTCGGATTCTGAAACGAGATCCGAAATGACACGAAGGGAGTCGTTTTCCACCACTATACGTTGTCAACCCAAGGGTTTTATCCACGAGAGAGCTTCGCGGATAGCCATACCCTCCACCATAGATGATGAGCGGACCTGCCTGCCCTACTTCCGGCAGCACCTACTCAGCCATCGCCCAAAGCTGTCACGAAGAATCCAACCTACACCAGAGCTGTTTAGATAAAAAATTGCTTTATCGACGTTTAGTTTAACCTAATTCGGGTTGGGTTTGCTCCATACTGATGCTGCATTCGGTCGCCCGATACAAGTCTTCTGTAAGCACGTGCCTTCCTCCATTATGCAAATCTAGTGTCATCAGCCACCTGAATAGCAAACTATGACGGCTGAACTTGAAACTCCCAAACCGTAAGGTTGCGCCGACGCCATAGGCTCCAACCAATGTACAGAGGAAGGGGGCTTAAATCGCCAGAGAGATGCTTGGTGATAATTTTCAACAAGTCCCAGATGGATGTGCATGTGCGAACCCAACCCTCCAACCCTAGGCGCTTTCAGACCTCACGGACAGCCATGCAATAAAGGAAGAATGATTCAAGAATTGCGGTTCAAAAATAATATTAATAATGTTTAATCTTTTTTTTAAAATAATAAGACGGATATTATTATTATGAAATCAAAGCAAAGTTACAACCAAAAGAACTCAGGTAACCTTGCTGGTGCAGACATAGACTAGAAACTCGAAAACAATTCTGAACCACTACATTGCCGATCACAAACTAGAGATAAAATTCTCAAAACCAAACATAGATACTGTAGAATACCACGAAACCAACCATGCACTAGCAAATCAGACCCTGACATCCTGAATCCTAACACGAGACTCGACATGGTTATTACAGATACAAACAACCATAAAATGACTACTGAACATGGTAACCAACATATGACCTGAAGAAACCCTGAGTATCCAACCTGTGCTGGCGTGGAATACCCTCCACCCTAGCCTTAACGCCTAAACCTCATTCCCAGAGCAGAACTTCTCAGACTGGTTCGCCTTGTCCTTGTTGTTCTTCTTTTGCAATACATTTTCCACCATTCTACGTCTCTTCCCATCCATAATTGTTGCACTATCAACCTCCTCTTCATTCCTCAGATTCTCTTCTGTTACAACCTTGCCAATATCCATAGGAGTGGAAGATTCCAACTGAGCATATGTGTCTCTGAGCCATCTTGCTCATATATTCCCCCCGCCCCTTTGTCCCGTCGCCCGAAGCCATACCTTGTACGCTCCCTTATTATCCCCTCTGGATGTTTGATTAGTTGCTTGTACTTTTGATCCCCGTGACCCACAATTCAACAATAAAAACAGAAGTGTGGGAGCTTTTCATATTTGAACATCACCCAATACCACGTACCTCTAACCGGCTTCACCTGCCAACGCCTCTTAATGGTACCCGAACGTCCACTACCACTCTGATTCTCATGTAGGATGTCCAATTCCATGTGAAATTACATGGATCCATCTCCATGTAGGTTCCAATGTAGTTCCTAATACTTCTACAGACCCTCTTTGTATGGAAACCCTCCGGCAAATCATGCAGTTGAACCACAGACTCATGTCAAACAGATCCACTTTAGCTGGTATCTCACCCGGCTTCAATAGTTTACATACAATAGCATGATGGTTGAATGTCCATGGACTTCATTCTACAATCCTTTTCACATCAGCTTCGTGATAGAACTCGAAAATGAAGTATTGCTCCATCCTTGCTGACCGATCCTCCAACACCTCCATGGCCCGCATACGAGCGGCTGGTTTCCACACTGCCACCATCATATGATGCATGGCGTCGAAGTTCACTATCACCTAGTTCAAAAATTGACACAACATTCTTCATTTGTGGACACTATATTCTTCCACACCGTCCTCCAACACCTCGATCTCCAGACCCCCAATTCGTCCTCTCCAACTATCGCCAACAGCCCCATCTCCGCTTCCAAAAGATTTGCCATTTCGATCGTTCAAGACTTCACTGAAATCCTTCGTTGCTCGCTTCCCACACCACCTACTCGAAACGTATAACTTTCCTCCTTGCTCCGACTCCTCACTCTCACAGCCTCAGAGTACTATTCCGACCATGCCTCAGATCCAGTCGTCGTCCTCACTCACACTCGCCGCCACTGCCCTTTTAACCCCTTTGATGGAAAGCTTGTAAACCCTAGAATGTCACTTAGAGCGCTTCGAGGGTTTTTTTAATGTTTAATCTAAATTATTATAACTACAAATTTAATAAATGTTAATCAACTTACTGTAGGGAAACTATCAACAACATTTTTTCTAATAAAAAAATGAAATAACTATTTAATGTGTAAAATAGATATAAATCAACTAGTCTGAGATTATTAAAGCAAGTAAATTTTTCAAAACTATATACTTTAAAGTAATTGACTTAATATTATGTTGCTCGATTGTTTTTGTTTGCTTTTGTTCCTTCATTGAACGAGATATCTCCATTTCCTCTTTAGAAGTTTGATTTAAATTAACTTTGTTATATGTATATTTCTGTTACTTTATCCAACCAGTAAGGTAGGAAGTTATCAAAATTATGTAGTTTTAAATGTTTTTTGTATGTAAAAGAGATGAGCGGAGTACTTTTTTTATTTAAATGTTCTATATTGATACTACGTAGCTTTTATATTATTCTCAACTACTTGTTTAAAGTTACGTTGTTTCAAGTATCAAACTTACCTAATCTTATGTAAGTCGATTCACCTACTTATTAACAGCTGAGAAGTCAGCAAAGTAAGAATAAAGAATAAGAATAAGAATAAGAGTTGAGGTGATCATTGTTTAGGGATTTTTCTTGAACAAGATTTGTTCTATAGGCTCATATTATTTATCCTTGATTACTATGGGTTTTTGTTGTAAGTGTTCATTTTTATTTTTATTGCATTTGGGCCATCTCTTTTGTACTTATCTCTTTTCAAATGTATATGGACCAACTACACCTAAGTTGAAGCATAAAAGGCCCATATGTGCAACAGTGCAAGCCTAGTAGCCTACTTCTAATATTCAAGAATTTTTTTTTTTTGTTTTGAAATAAAGTAAATTTTTATTTAAACATTGAAAACCGGTCAACCCATGTGGACCAAATAGTATTTTGATCGGGTCTAACCTAATTTGACCTCAATTTTGGGCCACTATAGAACTAGACTGGCAACTTGTCGGGTCTCTGTTTAACCAGGTCGACCGGCCAGTCTGATTTAGTTTTAAAAACATATGTTGAAACTCTAAGAAGCAATAGAGAGGTGGTCCAAAAAATCACATATGCTTATTAAATTTACGACTATAAAGAGCTGAAAATTGTTGGACAAACATTATACTCGAAGCGGTGAGGGCAATAATGTAATTTCACACTCGAAAAAGCTTCTTAAAAGAGGCCTCAATTCATATAGGAAGAATAGGACTCCAAACAAGAATAAGATTTTTGGAGTTGGGCTCCTTAAAATTTACAAATTTGGCAAAAGAAAATAGTTTCATATGACAACTTTCTCCTTCAAGGAGCATATATTATTACCAAACAAGCACTTAGTTACTTGTGTTCTTGTTTCTATCTAACCAAACCTTTAGAAACTCAAACAGCTGCTGCTCTCTCTGCATCCATCAACCTTATCCATGGCCTCCACTTTCGTTACAATTCCAAAGCCATTCCTTTTACACAAAACCAGCTCGACCCATCTTCATCTAGGTCTCTTCCACTTCTTCCGAAAAGTACCCTTTTTAGCTTTATCTATATATTTTAACACTTAATAATTTCATTTCAACAGGAATGCGCAGAAATTGTCTGCGAATCAATGCAGAGGCAACGAAATGGGAACCCACCAAGGTTTTCAATTTGGATTTTTTTTTTTTTGGGTTTCTGTCATTGTTTTAATTGTATATTTGATGGGTTCTGCTAGATATTCAAGCATTTTTTTTTTAATTTTATGAAATGGGTTTTAGGTTGTTCCACAAGCTGACAGAGTTCTCATTCGACTTGAGGAGCTTCCTGGGGTATGCTTTTCATTATGTTATGCACTTCAATTCTTAGTATTGAGTGAATACAAATGTTTGACTATATCATTATATATAAGATAAGGGTTGCAAAATTCTGCCTCTAAATGTTTGAATTTCATTGAAAAGTTGATTTCTTTTATGTTTAAGGGTACTTGTGGGAATGTATGTTCGAGTGATCGACAAAGTTCGCATTTATTTTTGGGATCTTAATCGGAAAGCTGACCACTTTTTTCCTTCACTGTTGTTATATCCCTTAACATCTCTCGCATTCAATCGTAGTGTAATTGAAATGTGATGTTTGTTCTATTCTTAAATTGAGTGTTGGACTCAATTGTTTTAGCTGAGTTTATCAGAAAATGGGGAAGTTCTTTTCTTATGAATGCTGCATTGTTACTCTTTGCAAGTCTGATTCATTAATTAACTTGCTTGACTATGTGATATTCACAGCTCATTTTTTGTTGCTTCCTTGCTTGAATTGCGCCTGACTCTATCAACACTATTTAGGCTACAATATAAGGTTATCATGGTCAAGATTCTTGATACTATTGATACCTATCAATCACTAGATGTCCAGCCAAGTTACCTTCTATTTTTATTTTAGGAGAGGCGAGGAATGTTTTTTGAAATATCAAGACTATTTACAATATTTTGCTCACATTTCATGTCCTACGTTATTCATTGTCGTTAACGG
The DNA here is from genome assembly GCA_036897625.1 of Pelargonium cotyledonis. NCBI lineage: Eukaryota > Viridiplantae > Streptophyta > Magnoliopsida > Geraniales > Geraniaceae > Pelargonium > Pelargonium cotyledonis. The sequence goes on along the minus strand of JAYMTA010006127.1, from coordinate 5,829 downwards.
AGATTTATCATGTAACAGTTAACATGTTAAAATTTGTCTGCTTTTATTAGACATTACCAAGCTGATTTCACCTGTTACCTTGTGTAGAAATCAGCTGGAGGTGTCATATTACCCAAATCAGCTGTTAAATTTGAGAGGTACCTTGTTGGCGAGGTTAGTAGAAGCATTAGCCATTTAGCCTTTACAGCATAATGTATATTGGTTTTTCAACTGCTGATGAATTCTGCTGAAAAAATACTCTTTTTTTAAAATTTCAGATACTCTCTGTTGGTACCGATGTTGAGGAAGTTGAGGCTGGAAAGAAGGTAAATAATCGTAGTATTTTTGTATGTAGTTTGACGGTATGTTTGTGATAATTGCTTTTAGCCCAACTCCCTTGGACAAAGTTCCGACTCAAAGCAAAGAAGATTTTTCATATTAGTTTTCAGTTATTGTCCTTAACACGGGATAAAAGAAGTGTATGCTTCTGCTTTTGCAGGTCCTTTTCTCAGACATAAATGCATATGAGGTAAGCAGAATTATCTTTTTCTAATGGATTTGCCATACTAGTTGTGTAATGTTAATTGTTTCACTTTTAATATATCGGTAAATCAATAAGTTATAATGAAGTTTTTCATTTATAGACGAAAACGCTCTGGACTATCGTACATATTGGTTGTGTTAAATGAAACTTTGATTGTCAATATGTATAGAATTTTCAGCAAACCTCTAAACTGAGACTCCGTTTGTCCCAAAATGAGTGTCCTCTCTCCTTTTTGGTTTTTTTGGTTGTTCATGAATTCCCGATAATATCATCAAATAAGTTAGGTAGAAGAACCACTCGAGTTTATTACAACAAAGTCATATTAGGAGCACATGAAAGACATGTAAACACTAATACAATTGTCCTTAAACTTTGGGAAATGAAAGAAAGTGGACAATCATTTTGGGACGGAGATTACATATTTTCACATGGGTGAATGCTGAGAATGGATGGATCTGTAAAAGGTTTCATCATCTATGTTATATTGGACCTTCCTGCATCATTTGTCAAATTCATGCTTATACTGTAGGAAGTATTGACTACTAAATGTTGACTTGTGAAGTCAAATTATGGTGTTCTTATTTGGCGCATTTTTGTGGTTATTGTTAGGTTGATTTGGGAAAAGATGGAAGACACTGCTTCTGCAGAGCAAGTGAACTGCTGGCCGTAGTCTAATAGAATCGAATCTCGTAATGTTTGTCAATTTTTGCAGATCACTAGTCATTTGCTGTGTTGTAGAACTGACTAAAATCAAGAACAGTATTTAGAGGGAGAGAGCATGCACCAAGAACTACTTTACATTTCTTTGTTGTAGTTTTACAAGAGAACTCTATTTATGGACGAAAGCAAACTTTTCGGGTACTATTTGCAAAGCTTCCGATTTCTTTTGAGCCAATGAGCAAATAAATCATTTGTAACAACGCTTTTCAATTGACGGAACCTAACAGGAAATAATTATTTTGGATCCATATTTGAAAGTTCAAGGACCATATAAGGTGGTTACAAATAATGTCTCGATAATCGATGTCAAGCCTTTGCGAAAACTCTTTTGCCTCAAATAGTGTTCCATATTTATCACTCATCATTCCTCGAGTCTTTACTAGCACACAATTATTTACTTTTAAAAATTTGCACCTACTCGGGCATATGGTGCAAAAGAAACTGCCAAACATCATGTTGTGAAACGGCCAGGGTACAATTTTCTCAAATTTGCACAATATGGTACACGGAAGATGGAGATATAACCTCTCTTTTTTCCTTCTACAACTATTGGATCAGTAAGCTAGAACTCAAATATACGCAGCTCAATCATGCCTTCTTTACGTTTTGGGGAATACCACGCAACAACTTTGCCAGAGCGAAGCGCCCTCATGTAGTAATTCAAGCTGTATATTAAATCCCCTACATGAGGACCGAGCGTGGAAGATGAAGAATCCAACTGAATCTTAGTATCTAGTCGAACAACAACTGGTCCGGCAATCTGCAAAGTTAAGAATAGATTGTAATTATTAAGAGTGGTTCCACAGCATTTATATTTGAGCTGAAATTCGAATATGGATTTTGACTTCAAAATCTTTGCTTTTAACCACGTTCAGAAACGGTAAATCCATTTCAACAGCAGGATGATCAACATATTTTTGAAAAAATTATTGGAATGATATTCATTTGCAGCCATTTCCTCATTTCAATTCCACTTGAGTAGTCTTTTTTTTTTGCCTCTTCTTTTTCTTCGGCTAAAGGCTAATTTCATTCAGCATCTAAAGAAGAAACACCCTCGGATGTTTTCTAACAGTTCAGACCCTCTTCTCATTGTAGGGACCACTCATCCAAAAATGAGAAAACAAGTCCGACTAAAATGCATTTACTTAGATCACCAAACACTCTTTAAGTTCAATTTTGGTGGTAAAACATGATCAAATCATTAGCTAGGTTTTCCTATCCACCATGTGTTTGTAAGAATGAGCGCACATCTCTATTATGTTGAATTCATATGAACAGTTTAGTTCTATTTAAATTATTAAGCACTACAAATACTAAAAAGCATATAGGCATGACAAAGTTTACCTGCTGTTGAAAGATCAAGTTGAGTGAGGGAGAAGAAAGTGGGTTATCTGTTTTAACAGAACCCTTTAAGGTATCTAATAGCCTTCTGGAAACTGCAGATGCTGAACAGATATCTAACCGAGCATCAACCCTTGTACAATCACCAAACCGCTTCCTGAATTCTCCATGTTGTAGGGTACATCGAACTGAACCAAATAAGTCAACGCTAAATGGACTTCTCCTCTTATAACTTTCTCTAACAACAGCTGCCGAATCCTTGCTTCCTCCAAACCAAGCGGCACATCTGGCACCTGACATGAAATGTTAAATAGGTGACTAGAAATGGTTTGAAACAAGAAAGCTACCTTCTTTCATTAAAAGATGAAAATGCATTATTTGACTGGAACTGGATAGCAACTACAGATTTGTTCCTTACTAGAGACAACACCATCAAAACAATTCAATGAAGAGGATGGACTGTTACTCTCACTCACACACACAAACTATCCTGCATCTCATTGAATAATTACCTTCACTCATTATTTTCCTTTGCTCCTTCATGCAGGCTCAACCACCACTAGTTCAATTACTAACCCTAGTAGTACTAGTACACTTAAATTTGGTATTTGAGCAGAGTTGAAAAACCCACTGACCAAGTAGCCGCAGAGTTGAAAAACCCACTGACCAAGTAGCCCCCATGACATTCTCCTCTTCTTTTTTCTTCAAAAATATTTTTATGAAATCAAGGGGAGGGCGTTGAGGTTCAGTTTCAGTAGTGAAGAAAACCTAGAGGTATGTGTGCCAACAGATTCCAATATTGCCTTGAAATATGAGAATGAGACTAATTAATAGACAACAAAAATTTCGTAAGGATATGGTAGGAGAGTTTTTATAATGGAACCATCACACAAACTATGAATCTTTATAGATTATCATATTAAAACACAGTAACTTTGAAAATTACCAATCATTCCAGATATCTCTGCATGAGGCTCCTTATGAAATATATCATAAGGAGGCACGAGGCCTTCAGTCTCTCTTCCCCTCCAAAGGTCCCTGCTTTCCTCAAAAGAAAAGGCAGCCTTTGCGCATAATCCAGGCAGTAGCGCAGAAGGTGGCTCGTCGTTTATGGCATCAACAGCCTGGGGAAAGCCCTTATTATTTTGTAAGCCAAAATAGTACTGGAATCCTGGCTCAGAAGCATCAGATGACACACCAAGGGATATTGACTCGGGAACCTCCCAATATCTTCCTTTATGGTCAATATACAATTCAGGCCATGCAGCCTCTAGCAAAAACTCATGATCAGCAGCCTGCAAATATGTAAGAAAAAGTTTAGGAACGCAATTGAATAAGAAAAAGTTTAGGAACGCAACTGAAACAACTTCGATGCAGTATAAGTATAGACCAAAACTAAAACAGAATAGTACGGTGAAAGATCTAGGGTGAATTATAAATGACAAACATGTACTTGTCAACTTTTGCTACCCTAAACTTCTTTTTGGTAATTTTAGACTACCGTGAACTATTTTCTACACTCATTCCACAAGTTAACTTTGATGAAATTTTTCGAAAATTCCAATTTTTTCCCTTCTTGCCTTTTTTTTTTTTTTTTTTTGTAACTTTAGAGTTAGACTACTTATGCTTGTCACATTTTGCAATGAATTACCCTAAAATTGACATTTTCAAAAACATGCAGTAAAAGTTAACCGACATAATGGGTGGAAAATAGTTCAAGGTAGTCTAAAGTTATGGTGACAAGTCCAAGGTAGTCATATGTAAGTATCCCAAAGATCTAAAAAGAAGATTATCCATAAGAATTAGAACTTAAGTAAAAGTATGGTTTCAAATCAGAATGTCAAACATGTTGATTGATGAGTTTCAAATTTATAGCATTCGAGTGTATGTGCAAGAAAATGTAGCTAGGCAAAGCTTATTGGGACCAAATAAGTAGTTGCTGAGGCAACTATTGTAACTAAAATGCATACTCTTATCACAAAATATTTGAAAATGACAGGAATTGAAATGCATACCTGATGAAGTAGAGTTGTCTTGAAGCGGGTGCCTAGTTCCGAACTTAACAATAAGGATGTGTGAGGAGTTATGGCATGATGCAAATAATTTCTTATGGAAAGCGGTGAGAAATCGCAGAATCTCTTTGCAGCATCTTTAAACGATTGGAAATTCAATTTTCGAAGATCTTCGAAAGAAAATCCATCATCACTGTCAAGTAGAGTAATAAATTGTTGTTGAATGTCCTTAATGAGCTTAACAGGACGGAACTTCACGATGTGATTAAAATGTTTCTTTGGACGGAACTGCACAATTGAGCCGATCCACCTGTACGGAACATGTAAATTAGAAGAGTGTAGGTGTGTTTGGTTGCTGAGAAAAAAGAAAAGAAAATATAAACATACTTGAATTGAGAAGCTTTAGTGATCCAAGGGTACTGGATGCAGAAAGGACCTAAATCCTTGGCGGGAGCGGGAGACCAAGCAGGAATGAGAGCGAGAGGGAAGCCATGGGAGAGAAGGGAGAGCTGCTGCATGCGGAGGGCTTTGCTGGTTCGAGCTCCGTCGAGCGGGGCGGGGTCGCCGGGGACGAAGCGGGCCGAGCCGTCCAAGGATTTGGTGGTGGAGAGGCTGATGTTGCCGCAAGCAGCGTCCATCACCGTCATCAGGTTGGCCATTTCCGGCGGAAGTTGCCTTCTTCCTTATCCGTTTCCGATGCTTTTTGTCATACCGACTCCAACTCTGCTGCTCAGTACACAGAAGGAAGAAGAGCAGTGTTGTAGTTGGAAATTGGAATGGAGAAACAAGGGTTTTAGGGAGGCTTTTGTTTTTTTGGGAGAGGTATTCTCATCACTTAAATGACAAAATTACCCCTGTTCTGTGGTTCAACTGACAAAGTTGTTTTTTTATTATTTATTTTTAGGCCTAATTACATTCTTCTCAATTTCATACCGTAAAGTATTTTTTCATTATTTTTCCTATCTTATGGTGGACCTTCTTTTCAGTTTCATACCCTAAAGTATGCACATCCAGTATTATCAATTAAATTTAATGGAAAAGTTACTGTTCGGTCAAGTGCTGGGCACATGACCATTAATTTTTTTTTGAAAACCCGAAAATGCCCTACTTGAACTCTTCTTCTTCAAGCTAACCTCGCCGGAAAGTTCATAAACTTGCCGAAAAAAAAATCACAAATCCAAAAACCACAAATCCATCTCAGATCTTCACAAAAACCACAAATAAATGGTGAAT
>JAYMTA010006126.1:0-10713 GCA_036897625.1 Pelargonium cotyledonis | reverse complement strand
GACTCGCATTGATCCGACGTGACACATCGATTTCCAGACGAAATAAGTTCGATTTGAATGTCTTTTTATATATACTAAATATATTAAAATACAATTTTTAGTTTTTAAAACATTTTTTTCCAATATATGTATTTCATAATTATTCACAACAATTCATATTAATATTTAACTTTTTTTCTTCATGACTTCATTTAAACAGTTTTTTTCAATATATACACTCACATTTATATAATGTTATTATTATTTAATTTGACCATTCTGGATTGTTTTAGTCGTAACTAAGATTTGAATACTTTCTGATCCGATCCCTAGGTCATTTATTTCCGTCTGATCGGTGTGGGTCGACTCTATTACAAAACATGACTTTTTATTTAACTTAAACTTGTTTATTAAATTTTTTTAATACTTTTTCACACAATTTTCAGTTTTTCACATAGACATACACTAACGGTGTTGATCATCTATTTGTACAAAATTAATATTTCATGTATCTATTTGAACAAAGTTTGACAAAGTGGGTCTATTTGTACATTTGGTAAAAATTCATGTACGAAAAATAGATATGTCTCAACCAATTATGAAGATTTAACAAGGAAAGTTATACAGGATTTCCAAAAAAAAAAGTAAAGTTACGAGTCAATAAAACTGACAATTTACATTCAAATGCGGAATTTGTTAACAAACTCCGGTTAATTTATGAGTCATGTCAAACTTGCTAATGAGAACTTACAAATATATATAGTCGATAAATCTACGAATCGGAAACTATTTCAATCAAATAAAATAAAATACTTTAAACATGAACATATACCTACTATATATAAAATTTAACCAAAAACCCGAAAGACGAGCTCTATTTCATAATCCATACTACATCAAAATAGTAGTAGTAGTAACTTTTTCCTTGGATTCGTGTGTGGTAGCCACCATGTGAATTACGGTTTCATATCCATCAACACAAAATCATATCACTCTCAAGTCTCAACTTTAAGACAATATCTTCTATTTACTACAAACACATATGAATTGAATCTATACATACACATTTCCTACCCTCAAAATATCATATTTTTGTGATATAATTAATATATAAAGATTATATTATATATGACCAATATTGTGTACCATATATATAGGTGTTTGTGGTGTGTACACAAAAATAAAAAGTAAAGGACGTAGTTGTGAGTCATGGGAGTTGCATTTTAAAGGTGGTATTGTTTATGAAAAATAATTGCACTAAAAAAAGAAGAAGAAGAAGAAGAAGAAGAAGCTATTCTCTTTCTTTCTCCTACGTAATACCCTTATCCTGTCTCGATTCTCTTCTAGAAACTCTTTTCAATACATCATCAATCATGGACTTTACTTTAAATTGGTGGCTGAACTTTGAGCCAAAAGTCAAAGTGCTGGTCGAACTTTCAAAAATGACAAACTAGTGGTTGAACTTTTTAAAAATTAAACAAATTAGTGGTTACCGTTACATATCAGTTAATTTTAACTGTTAGTTGTTCATGAGACATAATTAATAAGTTATTTTTTGTCGTTTATGTATTTTGTAAAAAAAAATTATAATTTAATACTTTAACACGTTTTTTTTTCATAATTTTTTTCACAATTATTAATTTTATTTTTTAACTCAAAAAATCAAATTCATAATTTCTAAAAATGATCATAACTAAGAGAAATACAAAAATTTTATTTATGCTAGAATTTTATTTTTTAAACATTTTTTCTAGGATCAGAAATAAATAGAGCTTCGTATGAATATGTATTTTTAAATGAAAACATAATCATGTTTCACTTAAAAAATTATTATTTTAGTTATTTTAGTTAAAACATGACTATTTTTTTGTTCGTACTTTTTTTGTAAAATTTAAATTAATAATCGTGTTACCTGAAAAACACATTAAGTTAATTTTTTGTGTAAAGTGAACATTCGAATACTAATATAATTTTTTTTTGATAAAAAATTTGATCGGTCAAAATTGGTAAACATCGGTCAATGACATCAAATTAACAATTAACAGTTAAAGTTAACTGACATTTAATGGTAGCCACTAGTTTGTTTAATTTTTTAAAAGTACAATCACTAGTTTGTCACTTTTGAAAGTTTAGCCACCACTTTAATTTTTTATTTAAAATTTAATATCCTATTTATAACGGTGACATTTTTTTTATAAACAGCTAGTAATGATTTGTTTTTTAAAAGAAAAAACGACCCAGCCGACCGCGGACCAACCTTTATATATCCGTGACCTTGAAATCACGCCACATCACACGGTGTGTATATGGAATTAGTGACAAAGCCAGCCAATTTCCATAGCTAACGTGCATGAGGAGAACATCAACAAAACTTCAAGTTTTCATGATGTATTTTTCTTCTTCTTCACCACAAGGCCACGTACCAAACCACCCGGTCAACTACTAGTGCTTGCATGTTTTCCAAATTATCCACGTGTTTCCACCCCAAAATCTCCTTACTCTCAACCGCTACTCCGCCAGAAACCAGGCATGGCCACTCACCCATCACATATATAACCTTCTTCCCCTACTTCCTTGCTACCATTTCCCTTCTGGGTTCTCTGCCATTGCTCTTCAATCTCCATAAAAATCATTCCTTTCGCTGGAATTTCAACGGTTAATTAATGTGCCTGGCTGGCCTCCCACTCCTAGAAATGTGGGTCTTTTGCGAGAAAAGAAATGCTTCACGTGATCTCAGTCTCCTGACGATTTCTGGGTTGGAGAGTATTTACTATCCTTTCTACCTCTTTTTGGTTTGATCGATCCACAGCTGGTTTGGTTCGAGCTTGTTTCTTCATCTTCTCTGCTTTATGCGGAGTTGGTTTTAAAATTAGGCGATTTTGATTTTGAGCTTCGAATAAGCATATTCTGATGCGTGCGATTTTGATGATTTTGATGGGTTGGGAAGAAGAAGAATGGGTCCGGAGAGTGTAGATGGTGTGTTCCGCATGGAGGATCAAAATGACGAGTCGTCTCTGAATCAGAACAATGCCGCCGGGAAGCCTCCGAGGAACCTCTCGGCAATGCGCCACTGCAACAGCTCCGCCTGGTTGGCCGCCATAGCTGAGTCGGTGAGTTCCGGTGACTCGTTACCCGCGATTTTAATTATTCTGGGTTTTCATAAATCTGATTCCTTTTTTGTTGATTTTACCTGTGGATCGATCTAGGAATCAGATATTGGAGCTGTTGCCTTCAAGAGTGGTCCAGCAGGTGACAAATCTGAGTTTCAACCTGTGTTTCGTTCTGGGTGCTGCTCTGAGAAAGGGCCAAAACAGTTCATGGAGGACGAGTATCTTTGTGTTGATGACCTTCAAAACCATCTTGGTTCTGCAAAATTTGCTTCTTCTGGAGCTTTTTATGGGGTCTGTAACTACATTGGAAGTAAAATTTTGAATTGAAGTTATTGAATTAGGGTTGTGAGATGTTTGTGTATTTGTTTGTGCAGGTGTTCGATGGGCACGGGGGTGTTGATGCAGCTACATTCATCAAAAAGAACATCTTGAAGTTTATTGTTGAAGATTCCCATTTCCCAACTGGGATTAAAAAGGCTCTTAGGAGTGCTTTTGTGAAAGCTGATCATGCATTTCATGACACTATCTCCCTTGATAGTTCTTCTGGAACAACTGCTTTAACTGCCCTTATCATAGGAAGGTGACCAATTCTACTTCCCTACTATATCTATTGTTTTAGCATGATTAGTAATGGATACTTCATGTTTTTAGAGCATTTGTTCCTTTGATGAGTACCATGTAAAGGAATGTTTGTGTAGCTGTTTGAGTGTATGTTAGAATTAGCATTAGGATGGAATAGATAAGTGGTTTTGAGGATTTTTGTGTGAAAATCGTGTTCGTCTAAAGCTGAAGGATGATTTTGATTTTATGTCATTGAGTGTGCCCATGGCATTAAGATGAGGGTAAGAGACGAGAATGCACAGATGGATGTTTGGTTAATGCTAGGAAGAAACTTTTCGAGCAAAAGTTGGGTTTTGCTTCAATTATTTTCCTAAGATGGTTCGGGCATTTGCAGTATTGATATGCAATTGCCTTAATGTGCTAGGGTAAGGAAACTTAATTCGATAAGGTAAAAACAAAACAACTTAGAAGCTGTTTTCTTTGATGTTCTTTTGTGTAAATACTTCATATATATTAACTCTACGAGTTGTTAAAAGTTGTTTTCATGATGTATTTTGACAGTACTGACCATGGGAGTTTTCTGACCTATATATGCATTCATTTGTTTGGTCTAGCAGGACCATGCTAATTGCTAATGCCGGAGATTCTCGAGCTGTGTTGGGCAAACGAGGAAGAGCACTTGAGCTGTCTAAAGATCACAAACCCAACTGCAGCTCGGAAAGACTAAGAATTGAGAAACTGGGTGGCGTCATCTATGATGGCTATCTCAACGGCCAACTATCAGTAGCGCGAGCTCTTGGAGACTGGCACATTAAGGGTTCTAAAGGCTCAAATTGCCCCTTAAGCTCAGAGCCAGAGTTGGAGGAGCTTATCCTGACAGAGGAAGATGAGTTTTTGATAATGGGATGTGATGGCCTGTGGGATGTGATGAGTAGCCAGTGCGCGGTTACAATGGTGAGGAAGGCACTCATGTCGCATAATGACCCCGAGAAGTGCTCGTGGGAGCTTGTTCAGGAGGCACTAAAGCGTAACTCGTGTGACAACCTTACAGTGGTCGTGGTCTGTTTCTCACCGGATCCGCCTCCTCGGATTGAAATTCCAAGAAATCAGAGGAGAAGAAGCATATCAGCAGAAGGGCTGGATCTTCTCAAAGGAGTTCTGGATAACAACAACATATGACTCAAAAAATCATTAGCAGCATCATTGTATAGACCAAATTACCTGCAGTTCAGAGGTTGGGGATGTTCTACTTCACATATTTATATCATCCCCTAACCTGTACATTGCAGCTAGCCATGGATTATATATATTTTTAAACAAACAGCCTGTACATGTCAACTTTAGTATTGATTCGAATTGACAATCATGCAATGCTTTGCAGTGTGTCACTTAGTTGTGACTATTCAAAACTTGAAAAATACATATGATCCACTGTAATCTTTCTAGAATTTCCACACAAACTGAGATTATCTTGATTATCCTATGATGGAGGAATGGATGATTCTTTGGGTAATAGAGACCCAAGCCTCCTCCAACTCCGACCTGATCCACTGAGACCCGACTCCTGCGCTACGCCCTCTTGGTGCCAGTAAGTTGTTGCCAAAAGCCCTAACATGTCCCGAATTAACCTGAGCGAGGAAACGAGCACAGCTCTTCTCAATGTTTCCAATTCGCCCGCAGCAGAAGCAGAACATTGGAAGCTTTTCATATTGGAACGTGATCGGGAAGCTCCCAATGCCCTCAAATATTATAGTTGCCTTCTTCCATAGCGGGTTCCTTATGTCGAAGTTGATCTTAAAAAAATTCAAACAAGAACCTTCTCGGCCGGTTCCTACCATGGCCTTGACCGGTCGCATATGATACTTTCACCCCACGCCATAAGGACTCCATCATCTGTTTCATGTTTCGAAAGTTAATGAATGTCTCTGTAGCAAAACGACCCACAAAGGTGATTACATTATTCGAAGTTTGCCGAGGGGCTGGAAGTTGTTCACGACCATAATCAGTTACCAACTCTTCTTTCTCCTCCAACACCATGGTTTCAATATTCCTTGCTATTTCATCGTCTCGAGAAGAAATACTCGACCCAGAAGTCGACATGATTCAACGATCAATAACGGAGTAAGTGGCTTAAAATGTTTGCATCTATTAAGATTTAAAATTCGAGTCCCGATGGTTACGCTTGCTCTGTCGCTGTCACCTGAAGTTCAGGAAACTATACCAAGAAAACCACAAAAAACCTAAAACCCTAATAAAATGGAACAATTTGGATTTTATTTTTTATTTTTTTATATGAACAATTTGGTATTTTGATGAGTATGTGGAAATAATCTTTTATTTGCCGGTTGTTATTTTGTCTTTCTTGAACTAACATTTTCGGTTTTAGTTTATAATTGAAATTTAACATGGTTTATATTTTGGACAAAATTATTATATTTAACTAAACTCCCTTTATCGTTTGTAGCCGATTTTAACGTGACACACTAGTTTAGGATGACGCGTTATCATCATGTCATGCAAGATTATAGTTTATGTCAACTATAATATATGGAAGGAAAATGTTTTATTTTTTTAACAAATAACGCCCAAATTAATATCGTTTTAGTGTTTCTACTAAAAAAATGATGTCGTTTCTTCTATAATAATTAGAGTTTGATGTGTGCTGACGTATTATAAATCCCTCTACTAAAAAAATTTTAGAGTTGAAGAATTCAAATCATACTAAACACTAATTAAGAATAAAAATGTGAGTAAGAGGAGAACTATTTTACCATTTATTTAATTTGGATCTTATCTAAAATTGACAAACTGATAATAACATAATTGAAGTGTATGGAATTGGAAACTTTCGCCGCGTAAGATAGGAGAGACTAGAGGGTCGTAATGCGTACGGACACTTCATTTATTTTGTTTTGTTTTAAATTATTTATTTATTTAATAATAAATAATAATAGTGACTATGTGTGATGGCAGGAATGGATTGGTAGTGTTGTCACAATTAAATAATTAGTGGTACGTAATTGTGTACAAAACGACACTCAATATATGGTTAATAAAAAAAATTGATGATTTTAACATTAACACCTGTCTCTCTCTTTGGATTTAGCTATAAAGTAAGCAGATATTTAGGGACACATGATTCATGACTGATTTGTGTTGCATTGCAAGTGCAATTTGCAAATGTCACGAGCCCAACCTAATAATAATAATTATCACATTTTCACTTTCATCAAAGAAAAATATGATCTTTAGTTAAAATTGCACTTTTATTTTTATTTTCTTGTGCTTTTTATAACCAACTTAATTGCTTCTAATTATTTGACTTATCCTTGCTATAACTAACCCAAAAAATGGGCATAACAAAAGAACGCTAATTCAATCAAAGGTAGTGGCTCAGTTGGGCTGCATGATTCGAAAGAGTTCTTTGGTACGTTCATTCAATACGTTTATGAGAATAGGTAACAACTTTAACATATGAGCAAATTTTGAATGATAATTAATAAAGAACTAATTAAACGGCTTAAAAAAGATGGTGAGAATTGCAAGTTAAGGAGCAGCCGCCTCTCTCCCTCCCAAACCCTAGTGCCGCCTTTCTCTTTCTGCTAAAGACTTGAGTACAGTAGCAGCAGTCTTTGGCGGCTTTGCCGCCGGAGCTATGCCTTCGGTATCGCTAGGAGACACTGGAGTCTAAGCAACGCGCCGTCTTCAGTTCGGATTTGGGTCTTATCGGTAGTTCCCTGAATTTTTTTTATTTTGTTTATTTAGTGGTTTGTCTTCCCTTGTTAAAAGTTTGAAAGTTTATTTTTATGTGTTTTTTTTATGGAAGTTTAGGTTTGTCTTCCCTTGTTGGAAGTGTTTGCTCGAGATCTTTGGTGATCCGGGTATAGAATACTAGCAACTTCGAGTCTCGCATTAGGACTTGAATGTTTTGTCTGGTATTGATTAGAATCAGCGATATAGGAGCCGTTTGTATTGGTTCTCTAAATTTAGATTTGGTTCCTTGAAATTATATAGTACTGCTTGTTACTTTTTTTTGATTTCATACTAATAATATTCGTATTATTTACTTCAAAAAAAAAAAATTAAATGGCTTAAAACGTCAATGCAACTTATCAGTGTTTTTTTTTTCTTTTCCATTTGCGATAAATTTGCCTCTCTTTTTTTCTTCTGGATTTATCCAGAATTATATAGAAGAGTGCATAGATTAATTCCTAAATAGCCAATGATGTTTCGACATTTTTCATTGAACGAAGAAAGCAAAAAAAATTAAAAAATAAGAAAAACAGAGGAACCGTATTTAAAAGAGACACCACTCCAATCTCATCTTCTTCAACTGCTACATCTCTAAAAAGCCAATAATTTAGCTCAGAATCGTCCAATTCGAACCATCCTATCCTTCTCTGTAAACAACCTCCACTTTCTTCACTCAGTTACAGAAACCGAATCCAGAATCGCCATACCCATCTCTCCGTTTCTCCCAAAGCTCACACCTTTGAATCCATTTCAATCGGACCCATCCCGGCGACGCCATGGTGTTCGACAACCAAGCGAGCTCCTCCTCCCATATCCTCCCGACCGAGAACAGCCCACTGCTTGGAAAATTGGACCAGCCTCTGAGCTCCCAGTTCAAGACCTTCGCCAACGTCTTCATCGCCATCGTCGGCGCCGGCGTCCTCGGCCTCCCGTACACCTTCAAGAGGACCGGATGGGTCTTCGGCTCGCTCATGCTCTTCTCCGTCGCCGTCCTCACCTACCACTGCATGATGCTCCTGGTCCACACTCGCCGCAAGCTCGAGTCGCTCCACGGCTTCACCAAAATCAACTCCTTCGATCTCCTGATCGTGCTCGCTAAGCCCGTCTTCTGCGCGAGCTACCTCATCTTCATCGCTCACACAATGGCCTATGTTTTCGATTCCGGCTTCACGACCCAGATTCTGGGTATGACCCCTAAAGCCTTCTATATCTGGGGTTGCTTTCCGTTTCAATTGGGGTTGAATTCGATCCCGACGCTGACCCATTTGGCTCCTCTGAGCATCTTCGCCGATGTGGTCGATCTCGGAGCCATGGGGGTTGTGATGGTCAAGGACCTGATCGTATTTTCCCAGAACCGCCCTGTTTTGCAGGCTTTTGGTGGGTTCGATACCTTCTTTTATGGTCTTGGTGTGGCTGGTTATTCGTTCGAAGGGGTTGGGATGATTCTGCCATTAGAATCGGAGACCAAGAACAAGGAGAAATTCGGGACGGTTCTGGCTTGGTGCATGGCCTTCATTTCGATCCTGTACGGTTTGTTTGGTGTTCTGGGTTATTTTGCATTTGGGGACGAGACCAAAGACATCATCACCACCAACCTCGGACCTGGTGTGGTGAGCATGCTGGTTCAGATGGGTTTGTGCGTGAACCTGTTCTTCACATTCCCTCTGATGATGAACCCAGTTTACGAAGTGGCCGAGAGGAGGCTGTGCGGCTCTAGATACTGCCTGTGGCTGAGGTGGGCGGTGGTGTTGGTGGTGAGTCTGGTGGCTCTGTTAGTCCCCAATTTCGCCGATTTCTTGTCCCTCGTTGGGAGCAGCGTTTGCTGCGCTCTCGGGTTCGTGTTGCCCGCGTTGTTTCATCTGATCGTGTTCAAGGAGGAATTGGGATGGAAAGGAGTGGTTTTGGATGGAGTGATTGTGGTTCTTGGAGTGGTGGGTGCCGGTTCTGGGACCCATTTTTTCCTCATGGGGGATCTTTCTGGTACCTATTCTTCACTCATGGAGATCATTGCACCAACAGCTTAGTTTTTGGCTTTGCTTCTTTTGGTTTTGGTGCTACAAAACTAGAAGCAACAGCTATGAATCCATGGGGGATTGGAGCTTGAAGAAGGGTCAAGCCCAAGGTCATGGCTTTTATTGGAGACCTGGTTGGCAATGGCAAATTGGCTATGGCCAAGGGGATTGTTATTGGATCCAATCTTCTGTGAAATGCTGCTTCACTTTCACTCTACCATGTGTTTGTAATAGTAAGAATAAAGAGTGAGTGTGAGTGAGAGCAATGAGCTGAGCTTTGCTCCAGCCTCCATGGCTGAATTCATTGTCATTTTGGGTTTCTTTTTGTACTAGTGTTACTTCTTTATGCTACTAATTATATCTTATGAATGTGATTTAGTCTTTTAGTTCAGATCGTTGTTACTATAGCTTCCTTTTAGTTAAACTATTGCTTCATATAACTACATCTTTTTTACATATACACATTATGTGGCGAGTGACTTATGTTTTGCCTTATTAAGGTTTTAGTTCTCAAGTTTAAGCGTCAGTGTTGACACACTTGCTCATAACTACCTAAGAAACAAATTGTACCCATAAGTCATATACAAAGTAAATATTGATAAATAGAATATAAGTAGCGCCTCCACATGTTTCGGGAGGCGGTGTGCCACATCATCCAATGGCGAATCTTGCAACCTTGCATCCCTCCAAGGTTTTGAGAGGCAGTGTGCCACGTCATCCTCTGGCATCTTATGGTTGACCCGAAATCAGACCTTGTTAGGACATCAACAAGGATGTCTCTTGTATCTTCTCTAAAATCACTTTCATGTCTCTCTAAGTCATCGACACAAAGATCAGTTTGACTCCCAACTTCGGTTCATTAGTTGTTGGATTGGATCTCAAATCCATTTATTGCTCTAACGGGATCTTCACAGTGATGTATTACTAGCCAAGTTGTGCTTGTGTCCTCAGTGTTTCACTTTTCGGAATGTTTGTATTTTATTTCTCTCCGTGAAACTTCAATATAAAAAATTTCTTGAAGCTGGGCCAGCCCAACATATGTACCAATGGGCTCTCACAAAGGCCAAATAATTGGTGTTGGGTACATAAATAATTTGACAGTTGAACATGACTCACAGTCCCAACCCCTTCCATATGAATTGACAAATCTACCCCACCCACCACCTACCCTAAAGTAGGGGTGTTCACGGCCCAGAGGACCGGATTTTTTTTTGACCCGCTCATAACGGGGTACATAATTTATGCCGCTCGCCGTGTCGTTCATATGGGTTATGAACGGGTTTTAAGTGAACGGTAAG
>JAYMTA010006125.1:0-10716 GCA_036897625.1 Pelargonium cotyledonis | reverse complement strand
GAACAATATTAATCTTTTCTTGAATATCTTTACTTTGAATTTGTTCTTTGATGCTTAAGTAATTGATTTCTTGAATTAAATACTTATAATAATTTTTCTTACACTGAATCATATTTATGTTTTGAGATATTACGTTGCTTTGAAGAGTTTTAATGCTTTTCTCTTCAACGGGGAATGTAAATTTGAAAATTATCTTTTTATTATGAAGTGTGGTTGATATACCCTCTGTGGTTACTGGAAAGGGGTTTAACGCTGTAATGAAGGGGGTTTCTAGAATGACATTTGTACTAAGTCCTTTTACAAGTATAAAAGGTTGTTTAATACAAATTCCTTCATTACAAATGCCTACCTTGTCAAGCTTGTACTTAATGTACATTGGTTGACTGTTGGCTGATTGGAGTTGTTCTGAAGTCTTCTTGTAGAATCTTGCTGGAATTAATCCCTCTTGAATACCGAGGGATGGAGGTGAAGCGGGGAGGGGGTCTGGTAGGGCTCCAGGAGGCGGTGAGGGGAGAGGGACGGGGAGGGCTGGCTGGGAAGGGGTGGAGAGCATTGATGCGGTGGTTAGGGGTGTCGAACAGTTGGTTGTCGAGGAGGAGTTGGTAATCAAGTCGGGTGAGAAGCTGGAGCCTAAGGAAGGCGATCAAAAAGTGATCGTGAGCTTTGTGGGAAGATTTCTAACGGATGGCCCGATCAACTTCACGACCATGCAACAGATGATGGCTTGGATTTGGCGTTTGAAGAGAGGTGTCACTATCACGGAGCTTTTTGACCCGATGTCTGGACCACGGACTCAAACAAGGTATGCGTTTGAGTTCTACAATCAGGATGATGCTGAGAAGGTAGAGACACAGGGAACGTGGACACACAAGGGTAGAGCCATTCTCTTGACTCGTTTTAATATTGGGGATGATCCTCTCCATATGGCTATCGATCATATTGATATCTGGGTCCAAGTGAGGGGCATAGCTATGGGCTATACTATTGAGGGTCTTTGCGAGCAGATAGGGAATGGCATTGGGAATTTTGTGGAGTCGGATCCCAACAATTTCAAGGGAGGTTAGGCCTATTATGCGAGAATTAGGGTTCACTGCAATGTGACTAGGGCTTGCGTAGAAAGGCGAAGATAGAGTTTGTAGGGACTTATGCGAGAACCGTTGTGTTTCAGTATGAGCAAGGGCCGTCTTTCTGCTATGGTTGCGGCATTCTTGGGCATGTGGAGAAGGATTGCAAGAATTCCCAGAGGGCTTTGGGGCAAGGGGGCGAGAGGTTGTTCACTCCATCTTTGATCGCGGCGAGAGGGCGTCGACCGTCGATGGGAGCACAATGGTTGCTGGCTGGGGTGGACCAGCCTTGAGAGGATGTGCCCCCGAGTTCAATGGCGCAACATGTTAATGAAGTGGTCAGAGAGGAAGAGGAAAACCCGAGGAAGAGGGTGGGGGGCCCAGAGGATGCGGGCTCAACGGCGGGGGGGGGGTGGCTTGGGTGGGGGGCTCAACGGCGGTGGGAGATTGCATTGGGGGTTGGATCGATGATGAGGCAGCCTCGGCTTTAGTGCTGAGGCTGAATGGTTAGTATGTTTTATTGTTGGCGCGTAGGGTCCGGATCATTATGCGACGCCAACTCTTCTTGGAATGGTCTGGTATTTCCTCTGAGTCCGGATAGGGAGCGACTTAGGTCTAGGCCTTATCTCTGTTGCAGAGTGGTTTTTTCTTGGGATATCTCGGTCAGTAGAGCCTGCCGAGGGGTTTTCTTTTAGTTAGGGTTTTGTCTCTTTAGTTAAGTCGTGTTTTAGTTTTGGTTCTTGTTTTGTTTGGTTTGGTGTGTTCCCTCATTCCCGCTACTGTACTTTATCCTATTTGGAATAATATCTATATATTTTGTTCCGGTAAAAAAAAAACACCCATTAAATGTGCCATCTATCATGAAATTTCATGAGGTTTACACCATTTTTGTTATTGTGCCGGAGGTTTTGGTATCATGGTTTCGGTGTAACGCAAAACTCAATTCGGTTTGGTATATGGTCAACAATATCCACTTACTCATTTACTCATCTTATCAAAAACTTCATTTTTGAATTGGATCCACAAGAGTAAAATTAAGCCAAAACGTACGTGCAATTTTCTTCTCGTTTGAATGAAAAATTATGGCTGGCATTGTCCAACAACTTTCATAAATTTCGATGTGTGATTCACTCAATTTGTATTCAAATTTCAGTTTCTTTTAGTTCGTACTCGAAAAGTCTTATATGAAATTCACCTTTGATATGAGAGTATGTGATATGAGCTTAGTCAATTGTAATTCACCCGTGTAAGTCTGTTCAGCATGTACTATGTATTTACAGAACCTGTAAATGACCACTGATAATTCACAACCTCTCTAGTGTGGGTGTCCTTGATCATACATAGCCAGATTTCAGTATTTTTGAAGCTATTGAGTGCTAGTCCTTGCGTCATGACCCTTGATCAATGAAGCACATGTCTTAGCTCTCAACTTATGTCATCTTGATTACTTTCAGTGCTCTCGATATGGTGTGCGTGACATAGCACGCCTAGATCTTGTCGTAGCCCTATTCAACCTATTGCGCTTGGACAATGAAACTAAACTCAAATGAGTCACACCCAAATTGATAAATTTCTCATAAATTCTATAATTGCCAAAGTGTTACGCTATATTGATAAGCAAATGTCAAAAATCACAACCAATTTACCCCTGGGAAACCTTCAAAACTCCGCCATTTAGTTTTATTTTGAACTTTGACTTAAACCTCAATGAGAAAATGCATCATCACCACCTCGAGTCCTTGACATATGGTGATATCATGGTTACCTCATCTTGATCCCACCGCCACCACGTCATCATATTGCCGTTGCCACGTCATCATTAAATTATCACTACCTTATTATGACATTTATATGACATGCATGACTCCATCATCGACCAATCATATAATACCACATCGTCTTCACGTCATGTACATTTACTTTGTGAGTTAGTATCCCCTCTACCCAAAGAGTAAAAGATCCATATATAATTCATTTTACACTTGTTATATTTTCACTCTTCATATATATGCTCTCTTGGTTATCTCTAAATTTTCTTTCTAGCTCGCTTACTTGGTAGTGCCCATTTCACCATGATAAGTAAGAAGTGTTGTACTCACACCAATGCGAAATTTGAGGCACACACCCTGAATTTCACTTTTTATGTTTGTGATATACAAAACCTAAATCAAAACCTCGTGATCAAACTCAATCGGTGAGTACGAGTGTTATTAAAAGCCAAGAAAAGTTTCTATTCAAAGTTGGTTTTATACATCTAGCATATTGGTCAAAAGGGATACATCACCATCCATTGATCAACTAACTTATATCATGTATATTATTAGTAATTCATAAATAATATACTAACAAAAAAAGTAGTCTCATTGTGAGACAAAAACAATATATTTATATTATCATTGATTTTTTTTTACCTCGTTGAAAATTATTCTTGTTAACTCAACCGAATTCTATGAAAATTAAGTCAAGGAGCTATTGTATAAAAATAGGCGTCCATGCATAGATCTCGAAAAAGAAAATACTAGATAAATTTAGAAATGACAAAAATATATTAACCTAATTTAGTTTAATAAGTATTTAATATAACTTTGCTCTAAAAATAATAAGACAAATTTTCATATTCACGAGTCATGTGAATGTGAACAAGAATGTGGATGTGAAGGCGAAGGTGGTTTGTCAATGGTACTATTATTATTTTGACCTACGGGAAGAAAACCCAATTCGGTGAGGACATCATCACAACTAAGTAAAGACTCCTTCATCATATAGCTAAGACTGCTGGTATAATGTCTGGTCACCATAATTCCGACGTTTTGTGTCAACGCCACCCTCGCTCCTTTTCTGCTTTTCATCCGGTCCTAGCAATCCTCCCTAGAACTCAATATCAGATAAACTTGTTTATTTGTACATATTTTGATCACGTCAAAACATTTTATTATGATGCTAAGAAAATGTGTTACATTTATAGTTTTTAGTCAATGTCACTTAGCCCTTCATAAAATAATTGTCCATTTTACATATTTGTGTGAAGTTGAGTTAACATGAGTTGGAATTTTCTCTTTATAACCCCATGTGATCTTTTTATAACAAAATTCAAGGAGCTCTAAGCAACATATTATAAAGATATTGGTAAGTAATAATTAATCAGAAGAGAGAATGAACACTTTTTTAAACATTTGTTTAATGGTATTATCAGTTGGAAAAAAAGTTAATTCAAGATCAACATGAGATTAACAAAGGGTTAAAATTGGAAATTTTTTATTTTTGAGATCTATAAGAACTTTATATTTTGGAGTAAAACTTGATCGGATTCATTTCATGCAACTCAAACTTACGAAAAAGCATATCGATTTTCAAAAATTCATTTAATCAGGATGCAACATAATAAAATATTTTGGAGAATCCATATATAGTACCTCAAAGATCTCGTTCTCGTGATCTCCCATCCACTTGAATAACGTAAATTTCGCTCTTGTCGGTGTAGCCCTCCAAAGAGATCGTAGGCAGCTGGTCAGGAGCGACCGTTCTATTTCGGCATTATAGGTTCTGTTGAAGTGGGTGAAATAAGTCTCACATAAGATAAATATAAAAAAAGTGGCTATATATAATGATGCAAGTGAAATCCTACTAATAAGGTTGACCTTTTAGTAGAGTTTCGCTTGCACCAATATTATATGTAGCCACTTCACTTTATATTTATCCGATGTGGGACAATTACCCACTTCAACACTCCCCTCACGTGCGAGTCTCACATTTTTTTCTGTGTCGAGCACAATCATCACACCTCCAAAATTTGTATAATTATATTATTTATCTATTATTTCTCCTTCAAGCATGTTTGGGCTTTCTATACAAACTCTTCTCTGGGTTCAAGCCCACTTGGGGGCCTTTCGACAAATCTTCTCAAATCCTTCAAGTCCACCTTCTAATTCTCCTTCCGGGCCACCCGCAAAAATGTTAAAAATCGGGTATGGGCTTCTCTATATCCTTCTTCCGGGATACCCGCAAATAAAGAAAAAAAAATTAAAAATTGGGTATGAGTTTCTATCTATCTCTTCGGCGGTCCACCCATAAAAATGGGAATGAGATCTTATCTATCTCTCTTTGATCCACTTGCAAAACCATAATGGGCTTGCACGTGAGAGAGCGTGTTGGAATATAGTATTAAAAGAATAAATGAGGACTTTAACTACAAGTTTGAGTTTTTAGTTGAATTGGTTCTCTAACATGGTATCAAAGCTGATTTTGATCCAGGCCTTGGCCCGAAGGTGACCCGTTTATATTGCCTCCCCTTATGGTCTCCGACCCGCTTGCAGATGGATATGTATGCAGCGGCTCACGCGTGGAAGAGAAATGCCTACACGTGAGGGGGAGTGCTGATTTATAAAGTCCTCGATTGTGCACGTGTCGAGCTCACCGGTAAAAAAAATGTGAAGCTCGCATGTGAAGGAAAGTGTTGAAGTGGATGAAATAAGTCACACATCGGATAAATAAAAAGTGAAGTGGCTACATATAATGGTGCAAAGTGAAACCCTACTATTAAGGTTGACCTTTTAGTATGAAAAACTCAAGTCATTGTATTTAGTCCGTTATTAAAATTTAACAGGTTCACCTTAGTACCTTGGAAGGGCTGAGGAGTTAGTTTCGAACTGGAATCGACTCATGTCACTATAAGCCCTACCATCTACAAAGAACGTGTCCACATCCGCGTGGCAGAGCCGACGACAATGGTAATTATGAGAGGGGTGATAAGGAAGACTTTGGCCATTTTGTTCCTTAGTATAAAAGAAAACAAGAACTTGTAATTTAAGAGCTAATTTAATATAGATGTAAATATAGTATGTATATATTTCTATTTTATAATTTTGTCTTCTTTGGTGATTTTGTTTTGTTGGAGACAAAAATGATTTTATATGAAGGAGAAGATGAGGTGTTAGGGTTTCTTGTTTTCTTGGCTATTTTTGGTGGTTGCCATTGAAGCTTCCTAGCTTTGAGAGTCTTGATCCCAGAAAAGAGATAGTAGAGTTTTAGTTTCTATTTTGAATTAATTACCCAAGCAGTCTTTCTACTATTAGCAATGGACCGAATCAGTCTTTCTACTTTCAAATGAACTGAATTAGTCCTTCTACTATCAAAAAGTGAACCCAGATGGTCCCTGCCGTCAAGTTCCATTTAAATAACAGTTAAATACACTGACGTGGATTTTTTTGAATAAAAATAATTTAAAAACATAATTTTTTGCTACGTGTCATGTTTTTATTGAGTTATATTATACAGTCAGTGTCTATATGTGATAATTTTGAATTAATTTTTATTTATTGCCACGTGTCACGTTCTAATTGGTTAGTTTAATATTTAAATGATTATAAAAAATTAAAATGAAAATTATTTTATTTTATATGATTACATCACCCGAAAAATCTTAATGTCGCTGAGAAATTCATAGAATAACCGAAAAGTTCATATTCTCGTCGAAAAATTCATAAACTTGCCGAAAAACTCGTATCATCGTCGGAAAGCTCGTAATTTTGCAATAAACTTCATTACCTAAACCAAAACTAATAAAATTTAATATTAGTCTAAACTGACCCAAAACAATTCATAAATTGAAACCCACGAATTAAAAATCAAAACCATTTGATCTTTGAAAGAAAAATTCAAAAGCCAAAATGGTCCCTATATCTCTCCAAGATTTGGATCGGTTCCAGGTCCGGCGTGGCTGGATCTCCGGCGTCGTGCCTCCATCTCCGGCGTCTACTTCGTTGGCGAGGCTCGATCTCCACAAGACCCAAGCGAAAACAGCCCAGCTCGTGCTCAGATCTGAGCTCTACCATCGGCATCGCTTCAGCTCAGCTCGGATCTGTGCTCCACCGCCGGCCCCAGCTTCAGCTCGACCTCGACGGCGTCCTCCATCTCCGGCGTCATACTCCTCTGTCACGTCGACCCATTCCTGGTAGTAGAGGAATTGATAGAGTAATTAATTTTATTTAATAAATAGTAAATGACACAAAAATTTCAAACATGATGGCTTGTGTGAAACAAAATCACGATGGTTTCATCTGTTTGGATAATTCAAGTTCCTCCCATACAAGAAGAATACAAATATTAAACACACAAGTTGGGATGGAAATTTTGGGTTATGAACTGTGCCTCAATGTTTACCTAACATAAATATTAGTTTGAATTAGAAATAATCGTGTTCCCTTCGAATAAAAATAATAAATAGAAATAATCGTGTTCGTGTTGAGTTTGTGTTTTCTAATTTAATAATGTAAATGAATTTGTTGTCAATTTAATTAATTTACTCATTAAAGAATAAAATCGTAATTTTATAATGTATCATGTAAAAAACATTCATATAAATTAAATGAGTCGAGCATATTAGGTGCAATGCCATATGTCATAAATATGGTAAAAAATGATTGTACAAAATGATGTGTCAATAAATGAAGCACGACATATCAAATATTATATTGATGATTAGGCCGAATCACAACATGTCACATGTAAAATATGTCTTATAAACAGTGCGCTTCGCCCAATAAATTCTTGGGAGTCGAGTGGTGATATCATATACGTTGAGTTGTTATTCCTTAAAATTAAAAATATTATCAAGACATGTTGGGTCAAGTGGTTAATATCACTTTGGAATCTCTCTGGGGTCTCGAGTTCGAGTCTCCTTGTCAACGGTATGGGGTGGGATTTGAGGGGTGGGGTTTAGGGTCACTCTCTCTTTGGAGAGTGAGAAATATTGTTACTTCGAATATGATCCAATTTAAAAATTCAAGACACATACATTTTCTTAAGTATTTGTCCATGACAATTAGCTACTGTAACATTTGAAATCAAAATTTTATTATATGAAAATACTATTATACCTTTCATTTAATTTTACATTTTAAAATAATGGAATCCATTTTAATTTGTGAAGAAAAATCAATAGTCGTTCACATGCTATAATCATTAACATGTGATTCACATGTATGTTTTGTGATTCATAAGAGAGAACAAGAAAAACTAGTTGATTTAACTTTTTTTTTCTAAGTTAAACTTAAAGCTCGATACGATGTCGTCTTGTCTTCTTTTCCAATAGTCAAGATTTATGACTTAGTCAAATCTGGGTCAAGTCTAGCTAGTCTTCATATCTTTTGGTCTGGTGATTAGAGTGCTCCAAGTCCGGTCAGTGACTCGTAGCCAGCGCATATAACACATTGTTAAGCGGATCCCCCAGAGTGAAAATAAGTTATCCCCACAAACAGAAATATGTGATTGAACTGAGAATCAAATCTTTGTATTTTGTTCGAGTATTCAAAGAACGCACGAAAATTGCGATGAACACCCAAAGAATACTTGAAAGAGTTTTTTGGTTCTTGCGAGTGCCTTGAGAATAATAAATTGACTGACCTTTATATGGGGCTTGAAACTCCTTTTATAGTCCTCAAGCTTACTTGGCCCACAACGACCTTGGGTTTGTCGATGTCGAGGTGAGAGCCCGCAGACACTCTAGTCTCTTCTCATTCTTCCTGCCTGTTGGATCTACACACCAACATGGCAGGTGACATTCTCATTCCACGTTATCTCATAATCTCTGTCTATTGGTTTTACTCACCGTCAGACTTATCCTGACCTCAGTCTCTGACCATGTGGGAGGGTGAGACATATCTTTGGTTGGAGGTGAGGTTCATGGGAGACGAGACTCCCTCATTTGATAGAGAAGATACCCCCTTGCTTGGTAGAGACGAGGCTCCCTTACTTGGTGTGCATGTCTTGTCGCTCCTCAGAGCTTGAGTAATGATTCATGTGAGCTAATTAAGTCACTCATGATATGAGCCTTGGATGGTGAGGAGTCTCAACTCATGGATGATGATGCTCAGGGATGGGTACGTGCTCCTTGGTGAGGGAAGTCACCTATCATGATGGATGGATAGACTCGTACGGATGGTGAGATGTGCGGATAAATGGGCATGCTCGTGGAGGAGGCTTGGCATTAACGTCGGTCTGCAAGCACGAATGACTGCTCGCGAGGACAATATCTCACTTTCGTTTAATTACCCTTTTTTATAGATCAATATCTCACTTTAATTTTCAATGTGATACTTGTACAATTTTCTCAACTTCATATACTTTTTCATCTTTTTCATGTGTTTACAACGTGAGACTTTTAACGCATGCATCCAATGCCTCTACTAAGTGACAAAATTAAACTCTTTCCTCTAACCTAATTAAAGTCTTGAATTCTCATCCAATTGTTGGTATTTTGGCCCCTTTTGCAAAACTCAGACTCTGTTACTGTTTACAAGGGTTTTGGGATAGTCATTTATCGCAAGTTCGTCACAAATATATTTTCTTACGAGATTGGCTAGTTTAACATTGAATCAAACCTAATTAGACAGTGCATTTGAACTAGTTTACACCGGTCCCCTAAACAAAATAGAGAAAATAGACGAGTTTTCCAATAAAATTTTGAAGCAAAAACACATAATTTTTCACATACAATAGCCAGCACAATGAGTTACCTAATGCTTTGACCTTATGAAAAGAAGTATGCAATAGTTTAGGCAATTAAATTTTAGAGTCATCTGACAACTATATAAAACAGAACAAACTAAAAAACTATAGTTTAGGTAATTAGGTCTTAGAATAGATTAATTTAACAAAAGAACTGTTAGAAATTGCAAAACTAAAATCGAATGGCACAAGGACTGCACCATTTTCAAACTCATGAAAATAATAATAACAAGTACATGAACATTGAAATTGGTTAAATAAAATATCACCACTTTGATCTTTTGATCGATCAGCGCGACGGAATAGGGAGAAGATCCCAGAGATAATGAAAATGGATGGCATGGGAAACGAGCAAATTGAACATTTGCTTCATCTTCATATCCGCCAAGACAAACAAGTGTATGCGACGTGTTTCCCACCCATCCATTCTCGTCAATGTCTGGAAGCCTAAATCTCCCAATTCCAATCGGCCAAATACAATTTTGCTTGTTCCATAGTATATTTCTAATAACTGGCTAGCTAGGTCCTTTTATATTCAACATATGACAAATTAAACGAGCGAAAGAAAATAAAACTTTCCATTATCACCCACCATGGTTTTAGAAAACCACTGGCGCTCGTACATAGTTTTATTAAGAGAATCTGTAACGTTTGCTAGAAAAACAAATATCACGTGAAATCACAAGTTTCTAAGTGTTTTTCATGTGTTAACATATTTGATTCTTCTATCCTTAGTAATAATATTTATTATTGAGTTAATCAATTTCCTTAAATATATTATGAACCTCTAATTTGACTATCTACAACTAATGTATTTATTAGAATCAAAATTGCTAGTATTCCAGGAATATAAATTCAGAAACCTTCTTGGTCCTCTTTGTAACCTACTTATAATATTCGCAAATCATAAAATCAAATAAAAAACTATATTGGCAGTTTGTTTGCAAGTTCGTGTATCCCAAGAATAAATATATTTATTAGCATTTTAGACTCCTTGTAATATAATATCCATATATGATATAAAATGTGAACACAAAAACACAAAATTACATTTAACAAGCACTACAAGAGTTCTACAATTAAAGAAAAGAATAAGAGGAAGATCACAACAATATTTTTCTATTTTTCTAATGACATCTTAATATAT
>JAYMTA010006124.1:0-10716 GCA_036897625.1 Pelargonium cotyledonis | reverse complement strand
ATGAAAAAAAAAAGGAATAAAGATAATAAAAAGAAAGTGAAGTTGAATCCCTTCACTTAATTAAAAAAAAAAAGAGTTAGCACATCTTAGGCCAAAACACAAAAAAAAAAGCAGTTTTGTTGATTTTGGTGAGGAATATGAAAAAGAAAATGAGAGGTGAGTGATTGTTGAGTTCAATCCATTTTTAGCTTCTTTTTTCTCTCCCTTCCACACCTTTTTACTCGAGCCTACGTTACAAGACCTATTAATTCTTAGTGTCGATGAATCTCTTGAAATTAGTGGAGAGGGAAAGATTAAGACAACCTATGGGTTCTTAACCCGAGATAGCGAAAGTTAGGAAACTTTGAAACTAGAATACTTTGGATTTGCATGAATTTTAAGGGAATCATTTACATGCACGTAAACGTGTACTTTGTATAATCTCATGACTTTTAGCTTGTTTGCCCTTTACTTGAATTTTTGAAGCATGATTGAACACATTATGAAGTGAACATAAAGCATAGGTTGTTTAGAACTTTTGATGTATACTTTGCAATATGTTCATATTAGGCGAATTAAATTTTTGCACAATTTTGGGAGTATGAGTGACTTGGCCATGCATGATGATTTACTTGTGGATCACTTGCTTGTGTATAGTATGATAGAATGTAATGGATGAAACCAAAAATATTTTTCTTTTCTTGTTAGTTTAGCGTAAGGTAGTGTATAATTTTGAGGCTTTGTGGGTATGCCTTCTAAAAACCCTTACAAGACAAAACTCGTTCACTAAGAGGGAACCTAGTGGTTTAACGGTTTGTTTTACGTGCTAAGTGTAATTGTATCCTCTACAAAAGGGAGTTATGTTTATTGCTTTATTAGTTTAGTTTAGTTTTAGTTTACTCGGCATGAGTAAAGGGTACGTGTGGGGGCTTGATAAGAGCACAATTTGATATATGTTCATATTGTCTTGTCCTTATAATTAGCTTGTATTTGTCTCAATTTATCATGTTTTAGGTGACTATATGCTTCTTTATTATATTTGATGTGTTTTCTAGTGTTTTAGTGTGTTGCATGCCTTTTATATGTGTTAGGGACTTTGAAAGCATCAGTGATGATTTTATAATAGTTTCGAGAGATAAAGGAAGACATTAGAGGTCACGTGGGCAGCAACAAGACCTGCATGGGTCGTGCTGACTTGAATTTATATTTTCTATACCCAACATGGCCTGTGACACGGCAAGCGTGGGTCGTGTTGTAGGTTGTGCCTGTCGATTACATATGGTAACACGGCATGTGACACGACCTGAATAGACCATGTCGCAGGTCGTGTAAAACGATCCAAAAAGTCTAATTTTGAGTTGTATTTCCTATTTTGAGTATTTAACGCTTGTAAAAACACCATCATTGTATCATATTCTAACTAATAGTTGGGAACCTTGGAAGATTGAAGAAGATTGTCATCAAGTTATTCGACATTTGTGTAACATTTTTTATACTCTATTAAATACAATCTTTGTTATCAATATTGTTTGGTTTGTGTTGCATGATTATGAGTACCTAAACCCCATGGTCTAAGAATGAGGGGTGTAGCCAATTGATAAAAATAATTAGGTTGTTGCATGAATGATAATTAACAGTGTTTTGATTATAGTTTAACGGATTAGCCTCGAGAGAGATAATACGTTGCCCGGACCTTGTCAATCAAACACACTAGAATCGCCTAGAGATAGAGGTTAACCCTAGTGTGAGGCAGTAAGATTCTAATCAATTAGATTTAGCACAGATAAGGACTAGCACTCGTGTCGAGAGAGAGTTTGCATAGCTCGCGTAAAATCGCTTGCACATCCCTAATTCATTCATGTAAATCCTAATCTTTTAGATTGTTTTGTCATAGATAATTTCTCAACAAATTTTCAAGTTTACTTTTTTTTCTTTATAAAAATGATTTCCTCACTAAAATCCTAAACATTTTATTTGTTGAGTTGCTCTTTTTGGTCAATTGATTTTTCCTTCCTTGTGGATCGACAACCTTACTTTTATCACTATTTGACCTACGTCAGAAATGATCCTTCCGAGTCGACTTAATCAGCTTCTAGTAATCCATGCAGATTCGCCAATGGGTGACATTTTGTTTCAAGATCAGCTTATTATTATCATCTTTAATCACCATAATCCCTTTATTCTATGGTACACTTTGTACTAGACTAACATAGGAGCTGTGAGAGATTAGGTAAATGGTACCCACATCTAGCCACTTCAACACCTCCTTCTTCACTACTTCCTTCGTAATAAGGTTTAATATGCATTAATGATCCATTGAACTCTTCTCTTCATCTTATAGTATGACACATGCTCGGTAAGTGTACCGATGGAGCCGAAGTAGTATTGAGCTCTTGAGGAGCTCGAGTATTGAATCCATAGGGATTACGTTAGATAATTATGTGATAGAACAATTGATTAAACTCAAGGACGCTTATAGAATTTGAATAAAAGAAATAAAGAAATCAATAGTGTGGTGTGTGATAAACATGTAAATTAAATGACAATAAAATAAAGATAGAATATGTGCAATGATTCAAGTTAAAGCCGCAAATGTAAGGGTAAATGTTAAGAGACGAGATACAAAACAGGTGTGGATTGTTCCTCGTAGATCTAGTGATTGTGGTGAATTAATTAAGCTAATGTCTAAATGTCAATTTACTAACAATCGTATGGCATAAGCTTGTCACTCGCAAGGCCACACACTTAAATCGAACTTCCCAAGGCTAAGTCACTTCGTCTGAAGAAGATTCAATACTCAACATTAATATAAACTGAGCTATGAGAATTGATTAAAGCCCTAGAGCATTGATGTAATCTCTACACCTTCCAACCTTAGGACTTCAATCCATGATTCCAAGGTTTGTTCCCAAACACTTGTGAAGTCATTATATCAATGGTGTAATTTCTCAATTCACACTTAAAATCAGTTCATTCAAAGAAATATCCAAGAACAATTACTCATAAACAATCACATTAATTCATCCAGCAATCACAATTTCTAGGGCTCACAATCCACACACAAGAGATTTAGCTAGACATAGATGAAGAGACGTCAAATACACAAGCAAATAAACTCATAAACGTCATTCTCATTCCAAATCTATGATAAATCTCAGATTTTGAGGCACAAAGTAGAGAGTTCGAAAGATTACAAGAAATCAATAGTTTCAATGGAGGTGATTCTTTCTTATTCAAGCTCCAATCTTCTTCTCCAAGCTCTCAAGACTCAGTCTCTATCTACTATCTTTCTCTTAAACCTAAATATAACAAATGGTGTTGAGAAAGTATCTCAAAACACTCGGCCTTTATCCCAAAATCATAGATAAGAGAGAATTTATACTAAGTTGCAAGAAAGGAAAAAAATTACATCAGACCAGCAGAGTCGTGATTGTGTAAGTGGAGGCACAATCGCGAGTTTACAACTTAAACTCTCTAAAACTCTAACCAGAGTCGCGACTGTGACATAAAATGGCACATTCGCAATTGTGAAATGTCCCGAAACCCCATTTAGTCTCTGTAGGTGCACAGTCGCAACTGTGACACGTTTATAATGGAATCACAATTGCGACTGTGATATTGTGACCCCTCTTTTGCCTTCTTTTCCTTCTATCTTCACTCCCAAGCTCGTGTTACTTGCACGGGTACCTGAAACACAATGAAAATAAACATGCAAATCATCCAAACTCAGAAAATAGTTTCTTTGAGCCATAAATGCAAGAGAAAGTAGAGAATATATCACGGTTAAGCTCAAAAGCATTCAAGTTAAAAATGTGACCAAATATGCAAATAAGTAGAGTAAAACTAGTTTAATGATGATGAAAAATAGACTCAAAAGGCATGAATAGTTCGATATGAAATCGAACTATTGAAGTCCTCTAATTTAAATGTGAGCACGTCCTCAAGCACACAAAACAAAACAAGACTAAAACAAACTTACAACTATGAAAAACACACGCAACAAAAATAATATCTTCTTAGGATTTGCTAGGCCATATTTTTTCCAATCCAATGATATCAAAATTCTTAGGTCTGTCAATCATGCAAGTGAATTCAAACAATCAACCAAACATGTGAAATGGATATCAATGTACTATCTCATGATCAATGTCTTAAAATGCATGCACTTGTACAATTAAAAACAACAATACTTCCCAAATGCTCAAAATGACATTCAAATGTTAGTAAAGAAGTTCAAGATTGTAATAATATATCAAGGGAATTTTTAAATCACGAATGCATTCACAAGTTCCAAAGTTCACTAAAATAATGAGTCAAGTATGGAAAATAAGCGTGGAATTCAGAAGTTGGCAATGTTGTTACTTCTCCACTAATTATAAGAGAATTGGACTATCTCAGATCAAAATGACTTAATTACTAGGCTTGTAACATTAGGTTAGGGCTAAGGGTGTAGGTGGACATGAAAACGAAGCTAAACTCTAGACTCCACTCACATCATTTCACTCTCTTGCTTTTTGTTCCCCTCCCCAAGGTTTACCAAACATGCATAATCTCATTTGTTTCCCTTTTGAACCTTTTTGATTCATTTACATTTCATTCAGGAGATATTATATCTTCAACAACACTCTAATTTCTTTAGCTAGCCTAACTAAACTAGTCAAGAAAGTGGGTAGGAATTTTTCTTACTCGTTTTTCTCCTCTTGATTGGCTTGTACATCTCTCTCTCTCTCTCTCTCTCTCTCTCTCTCTCTCTCTCTCTCTCTCAACGGATACATCTGCATCTTGATTAATACCATTTCCTACCGTATCTGGCCGATCTCCGCCTCTGCACACAATTGAGAGATAGTGAATAGCCATCATCGTCGATGCCCCGATATTGATCATGTAGCCCCTTGTGTGGCACCAGACTTTCCTTTCGTCAATACTCATAAAAGTCGATCAAGAAAGAGTAGAATAGATATGAGGATTAGTGATTAAAATACATGTTCTATTTTTTTTATTTGGGTTAAAATTATCATTGACCCTCCAACTATACACTCATATCACCATTGATCCTCCTACTAATTTTTAAATTATCATTAGTACTCCAACTACACATTCTTTTTACCGATTCACAAAAACTCAACTTTTGAAAATAGATAACGAAAAAGATAACTTTTGTTAATCACATGAGTGACACATGTCAATATTAAGTAAAAAATAAAGCGTTAAAGTTACCATTGACCATCCAACTATACAATTATATCACCGTTGATCCTCCTACTATTTTTGAAATCACCATTAGTACTTCAACTACACATTAATGAATTTCATGTTCCTAAAAAAAAAAAAACTACACATTCTCTTTAATTACTCATTAGTAGGAGGATCAACGGTGATATGAGTATATAATTGGAGGGTCAATGGTAACTTTAACTCTTACAAAAACTTTTCTGTTGAAACACAAACATCTATTTTGCTTAAGCTGACAATATGCTATGAATTTTGCAATTTATCTCTATTTATTGAAATCTTGAATTGACAAAGGTTTTTCTTGATTTGATCCACTTCACTCAATTATTTGATATTTTGTAAATAAATCATCTTTATCATCATATTTAATACACTTGTTGTTGCTTAGCTTGACAGTTTTTCTTTTTCAGATTGATATAGATTTTGCAATTTGTTTTGGTCAGATTGTTTTTTTTAACCCTAATTCAATCCGATCAATATTAGATTTGATCAGATCGATCTTTTTCTTACAAAAAAAAAAGACATTTGGATCAGGCTACTCACTAATTTTAAATTAAAATTATAAATTTTATCCAATTCGAACAAAATTCGATAATGAATCTTGTCCAATATATCAATTTGATGAACTCATTGGATCTTGTGCACTACAAGAAAACATGTTAACAGCGACGGAATCAACTACAGATTTTTTTCTATCAGCGACAGACCGTCCGTTGCAGAAAGAGCGGGAACGGACCCGCCAAAATAAAATTTGGGGCGAAAAATTGGCAATGCAAAACGGTGCCGTTTTGGATATGGGTTTAAGATCAGCCACGGGATAGCCTGTCGCTGATTCCGTCGCAAGTGTACAAAATAAATTTTAGGGTTTAATGACCCAGATGTCACTCATTTCCTCTCTCACTTCCTCTCTTCTTCCTCTATTTTCTCTCTTTCGGAGGTCTCGAGTTGCAGAAATTTTCCGGCTATTTTCCGGCCATATAGGTAAGATTGTGGGGATACAAATTGTTGGGGTTTGTTGGGGGTGGGTTAGAGCTTCATTTTGAACCGATTAGTTTTGGAGTTTAACCATTTCTTTTTTCGTTTTTGCATATCTGAGCTGTTGTACTTGTTTATCGCCGGCCGGAGTTCTTTGTGTGGGTTGGAGGAGGAAGTCCGGCGCCACTGTGACTGTTTGTGTGGGTTGTAGATCTGACCTGGTATGTGAGATATGGATTCGATAGTGTATCAGTATAAAGAAGACTATCATCTTTTTTGTTTGTGCATCTGACATGACTAATTTCACCTATTGTATACATGAAGCTGTATTGGAGTCAATTAATTGGTATTGTTTGTGCTGGTATGACAGTTCATTTGATATATATATTCTTTATTTTTTAGTGGATGACTTTTATCCCATTTGGTTTTGGTTGCCTAGAAACTGAAGGAAAGTGAAGAAGCAATAAGAATGAGATCTGTTTTTTTTTTTCCTTTGTTTTTTATTTTGCATCTTTGTGGTAATTGATTTGGAACGTTTTTATTTGTAGATCTAATGTGATTGACACATGCAACAGTAACTGGAGTAAATTAATTGGGGTTGTTTATGTTGGTCTGGTAAAGTGATACCATTTTCACTGGATAGGTAGATCATATGTTTTCTGTTATGATTTCTGCTTAGCCAAAGGGTTTTTTCACCTGTTGGGTGCCTAGAAATGAAGGAAAGAAACTAAACGAACTGTACAAGTTCTGGGTCCAATTTCCATCTTTTTGAGGATTGAACTGAAACCTTGTTGTTTGTGCATCTTATATGACCAACTAAACCTATTATCTATGTGAAACTATAATTAGAGTGAACTAAATGGTATTGTTTATGCTGGTATGTTGAAGTGACGCCATTTTCAGTGGGCTTGTATATATATTTGCAATTTAGTTTAGAGGGTTGTAATGTATTTTGCTCTGTAGTTAGTTAATTTGGCTAAAACAATTGTGTATGTGCTCTTGCTGTTTTCTCCCTGTTAACTAGCAAGTTCTTTATCTAATAAAAGTACTCTTCGCTTATAAAAAAAAAAAATTGTGTACCACTTCCAGTTCTGTACTTTGCCAGACTGAAAATGACATTAGAAAAGGTGATGTTATGGCTTGGATGAAGAGTTAATTTGGAAACTAGAAAAGGTTTGTGATTTTATGCTAATCTTCTTTGTGATAATTCTTTAGTCCATCACTCCAGGGTTTTGAGGCTCTGTTATGAAAATTTTAATTTTTGAATTTTGTATCTTGAAATTTGTGATGCATATTCAGTGCATGGATTGAAGCAAATTTCCTTTTGGCTGGTTTGCATTAAGTATAATAGGATATGAATGTGTGCACCTTCATTTTGTTTCTCGTGTTCGGTGTCTAGTATGTAATTTTTTTAAAATCTAATTCAACAATGTTTTTCTAGGAAAGAGTGTGTTAGGCGCTTTCTAATGGCACTGATTCTGTCTATTGATTTGGCAGGAACCATGGTTAATTGGCTTATTGGTATTCCACTTTGTGTTGCTGATAGTAGCCATAACGTCAAGAAGGAATGTCAACTTCCAAATGTGTTTCTTCCTTCTTGCTGGTAAGTTTGCTGTTCCCATTATTTGTAAACTTTATAAAATGTGGTTTATTTTGTGGCTAAGGCATGTTTGTTTGATGTGTTGAAGTGATATGCAGAAGAAGTAATTATATTATCATTTATCACATGCCTAGAAAATGGCTTCTTCATTCCATATGCTGAAGCTTAGGTCCACACTAAAATCATTATTTCCAAATAAGATCCCCAACAACTAGAAGGTTAATGTTAGATAATTTTCTAATGCTCAAGTTTTGAGAAATGGAAGCTGCAAGTTTCGTTTTCTATGTGAGCCTTGAGGCGGTATGGGTTCTTTTCTCTAGCCATGAGCCATGAGCCCATGAAAATAAAACCTTAAGCATTACTACTATAAAGAAGACTAATCCGTTGACGAACTTTGTAAACTAAATTCAAGCTTGGAATTTGTTTATGTTGAGTTAACTAGAACTTCCTCACCTATAATATGTAAATCTATGTTCCATATTTGTCTGAAATCAAACTTATAGATTCATTAGTTTTGAGTATAGTAGTTAGTGACATTTAATTTCATTCGTTTTGCAGTCTCGCTATCTTCAGGCACCTTTTGTATCTACAAGCTTGCTTTCTTTGGGTCTTAGATCTGCATCTGATTGGACAGCACAATTTGGACTCAGAGCCTAGCAGTGCGAGGCATGACATATAGCTTCAGGAGATGCGGGCCTAGATTGACAAGCTTCGAGCATGTCTCAATCGCGACACACCACCGGCTCCGTGTCATTCTCTGCAATCCGATTAGCAGTTAGGAGTTTGTAGCTACATGCTTGTATTGGGATACTTTTAATTAGTACTTAAATATTATGTACGTGTGTTTCAGAGTCGGATACTCTTGATGCTATATATTTTATATTTTGTTACACATAGTTTGTTCATTAATTAATTTTATTTGCGGTTAATTATGCAATGAATTAAATTTTATAAATAATTACATATTATTAGCAAATAAATAGTTACACATTATTAGCAAATAAATCATTACAAATAAATAATTTTTAATTAATTAATTAAAGATTAGCTATGGAATTCTGTAGCTAAATCTGTTGCTAAATCCGTCGCTATCAGCGATGGAACCCGTCGCTAATCATCTGCGACGAGGTTTTTAGCGAAGGAATTCAATCCGTCACGTGTCAGTTGCAAAGGCTTATTAGCGACGGAATTTGGTGTATTAGCGACGGAAATTTCCGTTGCTAATAAACTTTTCTTGTAGTTTTAAATTCATAAAATTTAAAGACACTACACGAACAAAACACAACCTAACAAACAATAAGATGCACATATCGAACTTTGTGTGCCCTAAGCTCACTTTACTCTTCTTTTTCGACATAATTCCGCCGAAATTTTTTTAGACTAGCCAGAAAATTCATAAAAATTAAAGACACTACACGAACAAAACACAACCTAACAATCCATTCTTGAAGTTGTCTCTAGTCTGAACCTCGTGGTACCCTCCCTGTCGGTAATTTTCAGTCCCCTTCGTCCTCCAACGTGTCGTTGCTGACCTCCTTCCGATAACTGTCGTTCAGATCAACTGGTTGTGTAGATGTATAGTTGAAAAGAAAAATGGTAACTACAGTTTGTTTGCAGAAGAAGATGAAAAAGAATGGTAAATTTGCCATTTTACGCTTTAGTTAATTAAGTTAGTTACATAATGAATTCTCCAAACCGTGGTGCCAAGTGCAAAAAATGTTAAGTATTAGAAGTTCATCCATAATTACTACGTATAATTTACTCTAGAGTCTCACCTAGGAATTGTCTTTTGAGCCGATGATAAAACACAATTTCTATATTGTTAATATTGACAGTTGAGATTAACACAGCTGAACAGTAGTAGCTATCAACGTGGTCCAAAATGATTGTCCAAAACTCCAAATTATCCCCCCTATATGTATTTTAGTAAAACCATCACAATCTTACCAAACGTTGTACAATTTTTCTTTTCTTAGTTATGTTCTCTTTTGTTTTAAGGGACAAAAATCAAACTACGATCTCATGTCTCAACCAAACTTCTTTTCACCCTACATAAATATTTTTTTGAATTATTTACTATTCTTTACAATATTTGACCTAATTAGTAAAACTCTAGGTAGCGGTATTTACCAGATCGATAACTCAAAAGTCAAGATGCATCTTCTATACAAGTTTGTAAACTGAAATCACATCTAGGGGTGAAAGTATCTTAAATTAGTTTATAGAATCCAAAGATACAATATCAGAGATCTGAATTGGACATGTAACTCCAATCCAGCCGCTAACTCCTTTAACAAAAACATATGATCTAGCTAAAGTAAGGACTACCCGATAATTAGCGACCCGTTTCGAGAACACAAACTCAATACTAGCTATGAGAACTACAAATAAGAGACATGATATCTTTATAGACAAGACCCAAAGCACTAGGAAATCATTCTCCTCTAGTTCAAACCCAACAAAACTTAAAAAAAAGACGAACTAGACGAGGAACAGGCACGAAAAATTCGGCTATACGTAGCGACTGCACTGATTCAAAGCGCAACATCTGCTTGCATAAAAGAGCCAAATTAAAGAGATGAATGTCCCGACAAATTACACACACGTCTTTCCAAAGATGACACATCTTGTCCTATTCTTTCCCAAAGTAAATCCAAAATATTCTTACTAAACACAAAAATGACATCTTTTACTATTGTCTTTCCAATTTATATGTATCCTATTTGTTGAAATGTTGAAATGTTAGGCCCCACCACTTTGAAAAAGGAAGAAGAAAAAAATGAAAAGTTTGGTAGGAAAGTCTAAAATGGAGGCAGATGGTGTGGTTGATTTTTCCACAACGGTTGCTGCTAGTTTTGCAGCTGCCGTGTCCTTTATGATCATCTCTCCCTATAAAAGGGAGGCTTTGGCTCTGCCATTGATCATCCCAG
>JAYMTA010006123.1:0-10717 GCA_036897625.1 Pelargonium cotyledonis | reverse complement strand
GAAAATCAAGTACTGCGATACTTGCATGCTTTACAGACCTCCTCGCTGCTCCCACTGCTCAATCTGCAATAACTGTGTAGAACGATTTGACCACCATTGCCCTTGGGTTGGGCAGTGTATTGGGCTGGTAAGTCATTCTTCCGGATAAAAAATATTTGTTTTGGTAGTAAAGTTGGCAAATTGGATCCAAACCCTCAGGTACCTGAGACCCGATCACATTTTTGTTAGTTCAGGCTGGGGTCGGGTTTGACATTTTAACCCGAATTGCCAGCTCTATTTGGTAGGTTGTACCATTATCATATTTTATGTTTCATGGAGATTGATTAGAGTTGGCAATTCGTGTGTGCGTGTTATGTTTGTGTTGTACTAGAAGATTGATTGTGTGTTGCACTACCCAACACGAACACGGCACATACCATGATAACTAAATGGGTAGTGCTGACACGACATGACATGATTGACATGAACACGACCTGACTCATTCTGCATGACTGAACCAGCACATTTGACACAACACAACCCAACACGGTTGGCGCATTATTAGAACTAATTTACAATTCTATCCTTATGTGGGTGTTTTGTACACAACACGACTAATTAATCGTGTTCGCGTATTTTGGAGGCTCAACACAAACACGACACAATTACAAAATGTGGGAGTCCAAACACTCTAATTTTGAGTTGTGTTACAACATGATGAGTCATGTATGCTAAATTATCTAACATACTTATAAACACACTCATTTTTTTGTGCAGCGAAATTACCGATTCTTCTTCATGTTTGTCTTCTCGACAACCCTGCTGTGTATATACGTTTTCTCGTTTTGCTGGGTCTACATCCGGAGAATCATGGAAGCAGAGGAGACAACAATATGGAAGGCAATGATCAAAACCCCTGCCTCTATTGTGCTGATAATTTACACATTCATATCAATGTGGTTTGTTGGTGGCCTCACCGCCTTCCATTTATATCTCGTCGGTACAAATCAGGTAATATATCCATCTTCCCTTGTTACTTGGACAGAGTTCTTTTTTTTTTTTTTTTTTTGATAAGCAACGGCCTAAAGGAGTATAAATACTTGGAAATAGTTCTTACTGATAGGGCTGTGTGCAAAAACCAGTTTGTATTGGAAAAATGGATCGGGCCGGTCAGTCTGTCCAAACCGGACTGATTGGGTTTGGTCCGGTCTTGGTCTGATTGGGTTTGGTCCGGTCTTGGTCTTAATTCGCTCCGCATTGAATTATTGTTAATACTTTTTTAAAAATAATTCTACAAATAAACATACGTTTTTTCACTACATTTGATACTATCTACTTCATGATTAGTACCCAATTAACCTTGCTTTGCTCAAATTATAGTAATTTGAAAATATATCTACTGCGTTTGGTCCAAAACTGGTTGTGTCCGGCAATTTTAGTCTGCTGACACGGTTCGATCCAAATTGGTATTCGACCAATGCACAGTCCTACATAATGAGTCTCTGAATTGACTTTCTGATAACTGTGCACCCGACTTTTTGCTCCTTTTGTAGACTACGTATGAGAATTTCAGATACAGGTATGATCGTCGAGCCAACCCTTACAACAAAGGAGTGCCAAATAACTTCAAGGAGATATTCTGCACCAGCATTGCCCCTTCCAAGAACAATTTCCGAGCATTGGTCCCAAGAGAACCCGCGTTGCCCGCCCGATCTGTGAGAGGTGGCGGATTCATGAGCCCAAACATGGGAAAAGCAGTGGATAGCATAGAAATGGCCCGCAAAACAGTGTGGGGAGATCTGGCTCCCGGGGCAGATCATTGTGAAGAGCAACTCAATTCTGAACACGTGAACGTCAAGGATGGTGAGCTGGGTGAATTGGGCGAGTTGTCTCCCGACATTAGAGCTACAACGCAAGAGGGTACAAATGGCGAACGTGGAGCACATCCAAGGCGATCCAGCTGGGGAAGGAAAAGCGGGAGCTGGGAAATGTCACCTGAAGTGCTTGCTTTGGCCGCCAGAGCCGGTGAACCAAATCGCGTAGGAGGTAGCAGCAGCAGCAACAGCCTGGCAGCTCCCGAGAACCAACATTCATAGCCAAAGCAGTCAGATCATGCGTAGT
This sequence comes from Pelargonium cotyledonis, assembly GCA_036897625.1. NCBI lineage: Eukaryota > Viridiplantae > Streptophyta > Magnoliopsida > Geraniales > Geraniaceae > Pelargonium > Pelargonium cotyledonis. The sequence goes on along the minus strand of JAYMTA010006123.1, from coordinate 8,617 downwards.
AGGTGGATTTGTATTTGGTAAGATAGAGAAAGGTTTAGTGTATTGTTGAAAATGGCTTAGTTGCAAAATTGTGCATTGTGGGGAAGGTTTTAGTGGGGATGTTTGTTTCTGGTGTGCTGGTTTTGGGTCATATTAATGGTCTTTTTCTTGGGAAGAAATGGTGTCTTGAGTGAGCTTCTTGGTCATTTTTTTAACTGTGTATTGATGACATTTTGTGGAGTCTAATTTTATTGCTATTTGTGGAGTCAGCAATTTTGAAATTTGCAAGCTGGCAATTCGGGTTGCGGACGTGTTTTTTTACCCGATTTGTTCAGACCTGCGACCCACATTGCCAAACGACCAGCTTTATTGCATATATCTTTCCAACGTATTTTCTCATCAAAAAGCCATTTTTATCAAACCAGTTGTTCTTATATTGTGTTATTAAGTAAAATTGTTGTTACATTTATATTTGATGACCAAAAGTCAAATCCAAGAGAGCAACTGTCTGTAGCTGGTCCGCAAAATCAGAACCAGAACCAACAATAAATAAAGGTGAAATGTCTAAAACACCCTCTTAGCCATTTGGTTCTAGGCTGAAACTTGAATCTCACCTCTAGCTTTCGAGTTGAAAGAAACATTAAGCCTCCAAGCAAAGAACCAGCATGCAAACCTGATCAAGAGCAAGACCAAGTTTTTGTGGCAAATATGCTCTCCAATTTCAGACCCAAAGTTAAGAAGAGAATGGTGAGAGGACACAGAGAGGTCAGTTTTGGTCACCAAAAATGTAAGATTTTGGATCTGTTGACAGATCATTCTGCAAGAAAAGACTCAACAGTACAAAAACAGACGAGCTTTGTTTCTTTGCTTCCTCCACCAACATCTTCCAAGATTTTGGCTCTCACAAACCCACCAAATAGGCCATTGGGGAAGATCAGAGATTGAGTTAGAGATTGCTCTTAAACATGCACTAGAAGAGCATTTCAGGGATGAGGAGCAATGGCTTGAAAAAAGAGAGTTCAAGCTCAAGCTCTTCAATTTTCTTGCCATTTCCTCTTGGAGACAAAATCCAGATGGCAAATTGTGCAATTAGGTCTACAAACCAAAACCAATCTCCAGTTGCACCACCACAACCACAAGCTAGGGTTCAGTTTCAGGGATGCGGAACAATGGCCTGAAAAAGAGAGGTCAAGCTCAAGCTCAAGCTCAAGCTCTTCAATTTACATCCCATTTCCTCTTAGAGACAAAACACAGATGGCAAGTAGTACAACTAGGTCTACAAGCCAAAACCCAGCTCCAATTGCACCACCACAAGGGTTCAATTTCAATTTCAAGGATGAGGATCAATGGCTTGAAAAAGAGAGGTCAAGCTCAAGTTCTTCAATTTACATGCCATTTCATCTTAGAAACAAAACCTAGATGGAAAACAGGCCAGTTGGGTCTAAAAACCAAAACCCATCTCTAATTGCACCACCACAAGGGCTCAATTTCAATTTCAGGGATGATGAGCAATGGCTTGAAAAAGAGAGCTCAAGTTCAAGCTCTTCAAGTTACATGCCATTTCCTCTTGTTGACAAAACCCAGATGGCAAATAGTGTAATCAGGCCTACAAACCAAAACCCATCTCCAATTCCACCACCACAAGTGTTCAACTTCAATTTCCACCCCAACCCACATAGGAGAATTGCACCAGCAGTTCAGATCAGGTCAGTGATTCCAGTTTGTGCAGCACCAAACCCACCATCAAAATTGAAGGAAATTTCAGCATCAGCATCACCACCAAACCCATCACCAACAGTGAAGCAAATTTCAACATCAGCTTTAACTGCAACAGATGTCCCAATCAATAGCAAACCACAGTTACAACAAGAACAGAAATCACCAACACATTCAGAGTTCAACACCAAGCTACAGTTTATGAGGAGAATCATCTGTTTTTGGCCTTTCAGAAGAATCAAATAGGAAAAAATAAACAATACCCTTTATTTTGATGCTCCTTTGGCCTAATGGGTCTGTGGTAAAATTTTGAAATAGTTGAAAAGTAGAGATATTTTTGAACATTTACATGGTGCTCTCACCATGTGCTTGACTCTGTAAATTAATTCACTACCCATTTTTCCATAGAGAGAGAGAGCAATAAATGAGACATGGGAGAGTGGGTTGCAGAGAGAGCAATAAATTTACTAATTCAGAAAAATATTTATTACTCCTAGTCCTCTCCATTAAATGCTTGCTTGGTGTTTGCATAAATTTTGGGTTTTGTTCTATTGTTTGATAAAATTATGTGTGGAAAGAATTTGAAAAACTATTTAAAAATAAAATATTGTTGACTGAAAAATGAAAATTTTGAAACTTAAATCAATTAGCCGTTGGGAAAACGAACGTATTCGAAAACCGCTCAGCCTAACAAGTTTTTTTACATGCAACATTCCTCTTAGAATTCAAGATGACGCTACAGGGACAATTTCAACATCTTACGTGGCAAGTGAAGAAAAAGTGCAACAAGATAGAACTTAGAAATTGAAGACAAAGCCACAACTTAAAAATCGACCCACATTTCGATAATTAATTTGAGTTGCACATAATAGTTTTGACAGAAAAAATTAATTTGGTCAAACATTTTCACATAATTTATTTCCAAAACTCAAAACTTTATTCACAGTAAACGTGAGTCCAAAAAATATCGCAAGAAGTTAAAAATGATAATTTGATATCTGATCCGCAGCCATCTTCAATTGGATCCACATTTTTGTAGGATACGATACAGTTGCATAAATAAATTAAATCAAATTAACAAACTCGCACAACTTACAAATAAAACTCGATACTTTGAAACTTAAATTTTTTCGGACGGGATGCAAGTTAGGCCTTTCCGATCCAAACTTATTAATTAAAACTCCAAACCCGAATTACTTTCTAAAAGCATTGGTTGGCCTCTCTAATTGCGTCACCACCCAATCATTCTTTGCCACGTCACCTTCACATCCTGTAAAGCGTCACAACACAGTCCACACTCTCTGTCACCTCTCTCTCTCTCTCTCTCTCTCTCTCTCTCTCTCAGTACAGAGACTCTTTGTGAGACCACACCCAAATAATCGCTTCTCCTCCACCATGCCTTGTCGGCGACGCAAAATCTAGCCGTTGAACTCGCCGGAAGCTAGTTTACTCCGAGCTCTGACCACAGAGCCGAGCTCAGGTAGCTCTTATTCACTAATCTACCCCTTTCCCGTTCTCTTGCTACACGAACTGAAGTGACGTCGTTTTAGCTGGTAACGGAACGATGTACGTGGTTCCGCCGCCGCAGAGATCCGATACATCGGCCGGCGGGTCAGCCGATTTACAGGTTTATCAAGCTTGGAAAGGAAGCAATGTAAGTGTGTAGTAGGGTTGTGATTTTCTAGGGTTTTGTGGTTCTGTGTACTTAATAAGTTTATTTTCCTTTTTTGTTCTGCTTTTGTTTTGCTGTGGCTTTGGCTTCTAGGACTGTGATTCATACTTCAGTTTCAATCTGATTCTTGTACCGGTTCATCATTCATGTGTGTGTTCATGGCTTGGTAAATTTGTTCGTGGAAGTGTTCCAATGTGTGCAATTATTTGCATTTGTTAGCTCAGTATAGGATTAGGGTTTTGGATAAAAGAGACTAAAACGAAAAACTTGAAGATGTTACTTATCGGTTTAGTGTTCAATATGCGAACCATGAAGTTTGTCTGCATTGCGTATGGCATGATCAGAAGTTTGTTATTTGATTAATAAGTATATTTGGATCATATCTATTTAGTTAGTGACTCATGTTCCTTGGAACCCTCGTGAAATTTGGCGTTTTAGATTGCTATGCGGTTGTTTCTAACAGATGTTAATAGTTTTTCAATTGTGACTGAGAATGATAAATAATATTAGTAAATAAAGGTCCACATGCTATACTCTTACTTGTAAACCTTGTACTTGTATATCGATTATGCTTTCGTTAACTTACACTCCCTCCATTGAGTGTCTTGGTTTCTATTTTAAGAAAAAAATTAATGAGAAGTTAGTTAATGTTGTACATTTCCTCTTGTAAACCATGGACATGTGTTGCAATACTATTGGTAATTCATGTATAACTAACTTCCTAAAAAAGAAATAAGACACTCATTTTGGTACAAAAAAGTAAGAAACCAGACACTCATTTTGGGACCATGTTCCATACCAAAGTGTTCCATTAAGCAATGATTTGGGCGGCAAATGTTGCTCCATTTGAACTGTTGATCCATACGGTGTATAGGCATTATGCAATAAAATGCCTAGTACTGTTGGCTGAAATGTAATAATTTTGTTGGCCATGGTTTGATTGTAGATAAAGGTTTTTGGTTTTGGTGGCAATTTCTAATTTCTATAGATTTTAAGCTATTACTTAGATCCTGTTTATTGACAAGGTGACAATTTTTTTTTTCTTGTTCAACTTCTAAAATGTAATGACCAGTTAGCAGCGTACTTATTCAGGATAATTCACATATTATCAATATGGCATACATGATTTAGCAGTGAGTCCATTCAGTTTCTTGTTCATTTGTAGGTGTTTGGCACCACATTACATGGTTCATTTGTATTTTCCTTTTCTATTTCACTGAAAGGGTATTTATTGTACTGGCATTTGTATTCTGCTTTTTCTCCCTCAAAGTTTATTCCTTTTTGTTTGTTTTCAATGGTTTGATATTCAGGTCTGGTCGTCTAAATTGATTCCCTTTAAAACTCAGCTGCATTTCCATTTTCTTGAATTTATGATCTTTAGGACATAGGTAGTTTCTCTTGCCAACCATGAAAGCAATTACTTTTATAAACTATAGACCATAACTGAATGATATTCTTAGATGCCAGGAAAAGACAATAATGTTCCCTTAAGCTTTATTACATTTTGAAGGTAGAGTAAGGCTTTAAGTTCATTTCTTGCAGATATTTTTTCTTCAAGGGAGGTTTATCTTCGGACCAGATGTAAGATCACTGGGGGTTACCATATTTCTTATAGTAGCTCCTGTAGCATTTTTCTGTGCATTTGTTGCTAGAGAATTGATGGATGATTTTTCTCATCACTTGGGAATATCAGTTATGGTTGTTGCTGTTGTATTCACCATCTATGTAAGCTCTCTCTCTCTCTCTCTCTCTCTATATATATAATTAAGTGTGTGTGTGTTTTCAATTTTCTCATAATATTTTTCTAATGCCACAATTTGCTTTGAATTTGTCTTTCTACTTGTGAGATTAGTTTCCAATCCCGACCCAATAAAATCAGTTTAACTCATTATATTTTATTATTGGTAAGAAGTTAACGATTAACACGTCATAATGTGAGGATTAAAGCTTGATTAAGCTTATATAGGAATCGTTTAAACCATATATTGGGTTCTTTTAAGATATAACATGCATTATTCCCTTGAAACTCTCAATTTTGCTAGTCGTTTTGCCTGAGTACTGCCCTTCCTCTGTGTGTTAAACCTAGAGGTGGCAATTCGTGTTGAAAATGGCCTAACCTGAAGGGGGTCCGGGTTCATTCGGCTTTTGGGCCGCTGGTTGGGTTGGGTTTTACTTGCAAAATATGGGAGTTGCCCATTCCACAATTCCTCAAGAAACATTTGACCCGACCTGAACTGCACTAACCAGATATAGGGTTAAATTAAGATATAACATGCATCTACTTCCTTAAACTCTCATTTTTGCTAGTCTGGTTGCATGAGCATTGCCCTCCTTTGCGTATTTAACAATATGGCTTTCTGGAAGCACAACTAACAGTTTTTTTAATTATATATCCTAGCCCTAGATATGTATCACTATGCTTTGCAATTTAGGTTCTTTAGAACTTTATTATCATTAGTTTTCTCTCAAGGATTGAAATTGTCGCGAAGGTATATTGACTCTTGTATGTGCAAGTTACTATATACGTCAAGTGTTTATGATCTCGGCGACGAATTGTGCGATCTTGAACTAAGTTTATGAATACGTTTTGTTTTTTAGGTTTTAATTCTTCTTTTACTGACCTCTGGAAGAGATCCCGGTATTATTCCACGTAACGCACACCCTCCGGAGCCAGAAGGCTATGAAGGTGGTTCAGATGTTGGAGCTGGCCAAACTCCGCAGTTACGATTACCTCGCATCAAGGAAGTAGATGTCAATGGAATCACTGTGAAAATCAAGTACTGCGATACTTGCATGCTTTACAGACCTCCTCGCTGCTCCCACTGTTCCATCTGCAATAACTGTGTAGAACGATTTGACCACCATTGCCCTTGGGTTGGGCAGTGTATTGGGCTGGTAAGTCATTGATCCGAGAATAAAATCTTTGTTTTGGTAGCAGAGTTGGCAATTCGAACCTGAACCCGAGGGCACATGAAACCCGATTCATATATTTGCAGGTTCGGAATGGGTTTGGGTTAGGTTTTTTTAACCTAAATCCCTAATTGCCAGCTCTATTTACTAGGTTGTAGTGCTGCACTATTATCATATTTTATGTTTGCTGGTGATTGAGAAATGGTTGAGACTTGAGAGTGATCAGTTTTATGAGATGAGCCATGTATACTAAAGTCTGCTACATACATATAAAAATATACTCACATTTCTGTGTGCAGCGAAATTACCGATTTTTCTTCATGTTTGTCTTCTCGGCGACCCTGCTGTGTATATACGTTTTCGCGTTCTGCTGGGTCTACATCCGGAGAGTCATGGAAGCAGACGAGACGACAGTATGGAAAGCAATGATCAAAACTCATGCCTCCATTGTCTCCATTGTGCTGATAGTTTACACTTTCATATCAATGTGGTTTGTTGGCGGCCTCACTGCCTTCCACTTATATCTCATCGGTACAAATCAGGTAAAATATCCCTCTTCGTTTTGATAGTCAGACAGAGTTCATACTTCATGCTGATAGGGTTGTGCGAAAACCGGGACAGGAAAAATGGACTGGGTAAAACCGGACTGATTGGGTTTGGTCTGACCCTACTTTCAAAACTTATTCGGTCCAGTCCCGGTCTAAATTTGGTCTCAACCAAAATATTATTCTCTTAAATTAATTCTAGTAGGTACAATCTACTCCATGATTACTCACCCAGTTCACCCTACTTCACTGATCTTGGACTGATGTACAGTTCTACATACTGAAGGCTCTTAATTGACACTCTGTTATTGATAACCGTGTTATTGATTTTGCTCCTTTCGCAGACTACGTACGAGAATTTCAGATACAGGTATGATCTCCGAGCTAACCCCTACAACAAAGGAGTGCCAAATAACTTCAAGGAGATATTCTGCACCAGCATTGTCCCTTCCAAGAACAATTTTCGAGCATTGATGCCAAGAGAACCCGCCTTGCCAACACGATCTGTGGGTGGTGGCGGCGGATTCATGAGTCCAAACATGGGAAGAGCAGCGGATAACATAGAAATGGGCCGCAAAACAGTGTGGGGAGATATGACCCCCGGGACAGATAATTGTGAAGAGCAACTCAGCTCTGATCGCGTGAACGTCAAGGATGGCGAACTAAGCGAATTGGGAGAGTTAGGCCAAATGACTGAAGACATTATTAGGTCTACAACACGAGAGGATACAGTTGGCGAACGTGGAGCACATCCAAGGCGATCCAGCTGGGGAAGGAAGAGCGGGAGCTGGGAAATGTCGCCGGAAGTGCTTGTTTTGGCGGCCAGAGCCGGTGAATCAAATCGCGTAGGAGGTAGCAGCAGCAGCAACAGCTTGGCAGCTCCTGAAAACCGGCATTTATAGCCGAGGCTCTTAGATCTTCGCGTACTAGGTGGATGATTCGTGTATGGTAAGATAGAGAAAGGTTTAGTGTATTGTTAAAAATGGCTTAGTTGCAAAATTCTGCATTGTGGGGAAGGTTTTAGCCAGAATATTGGTGTGTTGAGCATTTTGGGCAGTTTTTAGATTGTGTATTGATTGATTACATTTTGTGGATTTAGTTAGTATCTAACTTTATTGCTATTTGTGGAATCTGTACATATCTCTAGTCTCTCTTTTGAACTCAGTCTTATCTCATGATTGAGCTGACAATTTGAATTTGTACGTGCCAAAAACCCGTCTTTTTTCTTTTCTTTTCTTTTTTGGGTTTAGGTCGTAAGAAATATGTTTGATTAATACTAATATTTGGGATCGCGTAATTGCAAGGTTTTATTTTTTATTTTTTTTATTTATTGAAATGGTGATTAAATAAAATCAATGCTACCACCAAACCACCCACTTTATTGCATATTTATTTATAAGAAAAAAAATTGGTCCACTTACTAATAATAATTATTATTATTAAAATTGTTTTCAGGTATTTATACCCAAGTCAAACCAAGAGCAGTACTTGTCTGTTTCCGGTCAACGCAACCAAGACCAAAATAAATAGAAAGGAAACGTCATAAATACCCTCTTAACCATTCTTTTCATGGGTAAGAAAATGCAATACGAACACTACACGACACATTTTGATCTTAATATAATAAAAGAGTCCGTTTCGCAAATATAAAATTAATTTTAGAACTAACATGTTCGGCACATTATTATGATTAAATTATAACTATATTATAAAATAATAATATTTCAAATTTACAATTATATTATAAAGTAATAGTATTTAGCATACTATACATGTCATAACACAACTACTTAAA
>JAYMTA010006122.1:0-10718 GCA_036897625.1 Pelargonium cotyledonis | reverse complement strand
TCTAAGTTAACTGATGGAACAACGATTGCATAGTTTAGGGTAGTCGAAAGTTACAAAAAATAGTTTAGAGTAGTAAGTTGCAAAAGAGCGATAGTTCAGAGTATCCATCTGTAATTACCCCTAAATAAAATGGCTCAATCATTTTCGGTTTTCCCCATTAAAACGATTCCATGAATCAACGTCCAAAGTTTGCCCAATTTGTCAAAAGAAAAAAAAAGAATATAATTATGGGTAAAATGCTACAGGACCCCTTCGACTTGCCCGTATTTTGGATTTAGCCCTCAATTAGGGTTTTGCCTAGTTCTCAACCTTTATCTACCATTTGTGAAAAAGGGCCCAACTGCCCCGCTGTAGCCGGTTTGTGACTGCCACGTCAGCGCAGATGTCAGCTCGTCCTGGCACGTCAGCCCGCGTTGCCACGTCAACGAATCGATGACGTGGAAAAAAACTCCAAACGGCGCTGTTTTGCTCCAACTGAGTCTATGGCATCCGGTGCCGGAATCCGCACCAATTCCGCCTCCTTCATGGGCTGCGCGCACCGACTTTCGTCTCAAATTTTCCGGCGAGACCAATGCCAGCAACTCCGGCTAGATATCGCCGCTGCCCAAGCCCCTCCAACCGGTAAGTTCACAGTCCAATCTTGCAGCTGGGAAGCCAAGGCCGGCGCCTCCGGCCGCAGTTAACGGAGAGGTAGAGAGCGGGAAGGTTACGACGACGAATGGTAAGGATCAGGCGGTGAAGAGGCAGAGGGATTCCGATGTAGTGCCGAAGAGTTCGACTCTGGTTCCTAACGGTGCGGCAGATCCGCCGCCGCGGAGGCCTGTGAGGAATGAGGATGTGATTGATGTTCTGCTGCAGAGTGTGGTTGATGACGATGGGTTGGGAACCAGACATTCCTTCATGAAGTATGAGCCAAAATTTGTTTATTTTTGTTAATCAATTAGTGGTGAGCCGGTACAATCGAAGATAAAATATAGGAATATTGAATTTTCTAATGAATAATAATTGAATTGTATTGTGCTGGTGTAAAGTCCAGTTTATTATTGTTAGTGGCACTGATTAACGGTAAATTCGGGATAATTTGAAACGTGAGAGCTAAAATTTGAAATGCCCCTCATTTGATTCGGTATGTTTTTACAGGAGAGAGAGAGGATAGAGGACATAGGAGAGAGAGAAGAGAGAGGAAAGAGATAGTAAAATTATAAAAAATGTAAACTATAAAGGGCAAAATAGTAAAAACACATTTTTAATTATTTTTTAGGTTTAAAAGATTTGGCCAAAACGACGTCGTTTTGGTCACGTCATGCTTTCGTACACGTGGCATGATGACGTGGAATGGAATGATGAGGTGGTAGGCCGACGTGGCATTTGTGCTGACGTGGCGGTAACTTACTGGTTATCATAGGTTATTTGGACTTTTTCCAAAAAAATGGTAAGATAAAGATTGAAAACTAGACAAAACACTAATTGAGAGCCAAATCTAAAAAATCGGTAAGTATAAGGAGTCCAGTAACATTTTACCTCGTACTTATTTACTATCATACAAATAAATAAATAAATAAGGGAAAGAATCAGCATTATCTTTTCTTCTCCCCCATTTTTTTTCAACAAGTCTTTTCATTTAAACAATTTTTTCTACAAGCTTTGTTAAATCAGCTCTGAGACTCTCAAACATATATAAATAAAGACCTCATCGTCTGCAGCTGCAACACAGTACACTTCTCTTTCACTCTCATCATGAAATTGGAATTGGAACCTCTGTGTTTCAGACATATCATCATCTACATCTCATTTACATTACTACTACTTGCAGCTGCTCCTGTCCTTTCCGATCACCAAAAGTCTTGCAATTTTCCGGCAATTTTCAACTTCGGCGACTCCAACTCCGACACCGGCAGCATCTCGGCGGCGTTCGGTCAGGCTCCTTACCCCAATGGAGAGACCTTTTTTCACGCCCCCGCCGGCCGCTTCTCCGATGGCCGCCTCATCATTGATTTTATTGGTATCTATCTTTCAAATCTGACTCATCGTCTTCTTTTTTTCAACCGTTTGATTATTTATTTTCAAATTATGGCAAGTTGTATTATGTTATGAAATAATAAAAAAATAGTGCAAAAATGTTAGCATCATCCCATCGTTAACAACTGTCTCATCTCATACTTAATTATGAAATTAATGGTTTAAAATTTGAATAGCTGGTGTTACCAATTTTTAAATTGGACCCATCAAAATAATTTTATGTGATTTTTGTTATTAAAGAATTGCCAAGGATTTTTTCTTTTTTTACTTGTGTAGACAGATTTTCATTCAATTTGATAGTGATTGACTTTGATATTAAACTAGACAATTTCACAAAAAACTAAAAGAAATTTCAGATTTTTTATTTCATTATTTCAGTAGTTAATACATTGACTCAAAGGATTACCAGTTGCACATCTTGCAAGTGCTAATTAACGGCTATGATCATTCTTATTCTGTAAAATTTGTGACAACTGTAATTGCATCAGTTTGACATCCTTAAACTATGTGAATGGGACTATAAATTTAACAAAGATTATGAAACATTGTGTCCTTTTGATTTGCAGCTGAAAGCTTGGGATTGCCATATCTCAGTGCTTACTTGGATTCAGTGGGTTCAAATTTCACTCATGGAGCCAATTTTGCTACAGCTGGATCAACCATCAGACCTCAGAACACTACAAGATCCCAGAGTGGATATAGTCCAATTTCCTTGGATGTCCAGTCTGTTGAATTCTCCGATTTCCACAACAGGTCCCAAATTATTCGCCAAAGAGGTGACTAATTATGAGTTCTTTCAACTGCTTTAGTTCTTGTATCAGTTTAGTATTGCACAGCTGATACACCAGTTTGAGTGAAAAATGTTGAAATTGTATGATATGTTGTGCGTAGGAGGTGTGTTCCTGAAGTTGTTGCCGGAAGAGGATGTTTTTGGTAAAGCATTGTACACATTTGACATTGGCCAAAATGACCTCACTGCTGGCTACAAGCTCAACATGACCACTGATCAAGTCAAGGCTTTTGTTCCTCAGCTTATGCTCTACCTCTCCACTGCCATTAAGGTCATTAAGTGCTTTTTTGTTCGGTAAAATACATAAAATGGCGACTTAAAGGAGGCAAGTTCACGAAAAACTCCTTTTAAGGAGTTGATTCCTGCATAAGGTCAATGTCTCATGTGTGATTTTGGTAGAGATAACATGCAAATTACTTTCTTGCCCTTATAAAATACATATTAGGTTGACTAATTATATTATAGTATACTAACCTGTAAAATGTTAGATGTTGTTTCTACAAATGAGGGCGACTGAATTTGATATGTTATACAATAGTTTTGGTCATTTCAATAATTGATACCTCCTTACAGCCGTTTTTATCCGAACATATTATTACCAGAAAGTCGACTTCTTAGAACATCTTCTTACAGTTTTAGAGTAGTGTTACCATCTTTTGGCATGTTCAAGTAAACCTCACAAGCTTTAGACCTATATTTCAGTGACAAAACAATTTTCAAATCATTGCTTTGCACAAGTTCAATGGTAAAATTATGTGTTTTTTTGTTAAACAGTCTGTGTATGCACAAGGAGGAAGAACATTTTGGATACACAACACAGGCCCTGTGGGCTGCTTGCCATACTCTCTAGACAGGTTTCCCATAACAGCAGCTCAAATGGACAAATATGGATGTGCCACTCCATACAATGATGTCCCCAAACACTTCAACACTAAGCTCAAGCAAGCTCTGGCTCAGCTCAGGAAAGCTCTCCCCATGGCCTCAATCACCTATGTTGATATCTACTCTCTAAAATACACCCTCATCACCCGAGCCAAAAAATTTGGTATGTTCCATCACTTGTACCATTTGCATTTGTGAATCTCTCGTGAGTCGTGTCACTCGCAACTTACATTTTGGGGGTTTCAGGATTCGAGAAGCCGTTCGTAGCATGTTGCGGTCATGGAGGGAAGTACAACTACAACTCGGATAGGAGGTGTGGTAGCAAGATTATTGTGGATGGCAAAGAGGTCTTGATTGCGAATTCGTGCAAAGATCCATCCGTTCGGGTCATTTGGGACGGGATACATTTTACGGAGGCTGCTAACAGGTGGATTTTCCAACGTATAGTTGATGGTTCGTTTTCGGACCCGCCCGTGCCATTGAAAATGGCATGCCATGCGAAGAACCAATGATTTTGTGTCACTTGCAACCTCACTGCAATTTTTATCTTGTAAACAGCTTTTGAAAAGAGATTGGTGTAGTGTTGTATTATTTGGATGGTTGGTCCATCACTGGCCAAAATCTTGTTAGCATTATGGCATTTATAATGTACTCTGTTTCCTTCCCTTAGGTTACTTGCACATGACATCACATGTCTTATGGACCAGCTCCAGGGCTTGTTTGAATTATTCTATTTAAATGTATGTAGAGAAAATAACATGGTCTCCCGTATACAGTAAAAACATGTTTATCTCGTATGGATCGATTATAATGTATGTCTACAGATATTCATCTTCGGCGGGAGGTAAGTAGATCTCTCAAACAAGAACTAAGTAGTGAATTCCCTTCTCCTTTCTGTTATCCATTTTGGTAATTGTCCATGCCTAATCGGTCTAATTCAATCAAGTAGATAAGAAAACAACATTTCTAATCAACCCATTTTCATTACATCACAGAATGTACAAAACAAACCATCACATCAACTGCTTTTCATTGCAAACATGAGCTATGTTTTGCCAGATATCATCTAAACAATGCAATAATGCAAATCCATTTCAACACCCAACTTTCTTTTCTTCTCTCAGTTTTGAGAATGTTAAAAGAATTATTGAGCATTAAAATGTAATGAATACAGTGCAGGTTCAATCATGCCCCATTTTTATTCAAATCCCAGCTGTAGCCATAAGCTAACTCCCAACTCAATTAGGCCCCATTGTCTTTGGTTTGGTTACCATCAATCTCTGCTAAAAATGTGCATCAACAACAACAAAAAAAAAAACCCATATTCCTCTTCAAATTTCATTGCTGTGTATGATAATATAGTTTAATAAACAGTTGTGATAATATTGTTATATCAACCATACATACATGTCTATTCAATCTTCCAAGCATATAGAAACAAGCAAAACCCAGATGACCCACCTGCACTATACTCATCCTCTGATTGATCTGGTGCATCACAACTCTCTCCCTCTGCCTCATGAATCAACAATTCTCCATATTTCAATGATGATGCTGATATAGGCTTAAATATGAACAGGCCATGCCTTGAACCAGTGCTGAACAGCCAATCATGGACATCCCAACACACATCCACTCTGGTTTTGCTTGCATGAATTGACTCATTACCTCTAAACTTCCATTGCAGATGCTTCACTTGGATAGCTACATGCCCATCAATCCTTATCTCCATGTCTGGATCACGATCATTAGAGCTGCTGGTGCTAACATTGTTGCACTGAATGGAGATGTCATGGAAGCTTCCTTTCCCATCAAACTTGACTCTGGTTGAAAACTTCCTCTTGCCAAACACATGCTCCTTTCTTGAAACCAGCATAGGCTCTATCAGAGCTGGCCTGCACCCTGTCCTCCTGTAAGCATCTTTCTTCATATCACCCACAAGCAACACAACCTCATCTTCACAGACAATGGCAACATAATAATCTGATCTAGGCTCAGTCTCACCATTGAATTTGGCAGCTTTCAGGTCCCAAACCACACCTACTGTCCTGCCATCTACTACGAAATGCTTCGAGCCTTGCTTCCTCCAAAAGTACCATGGCTTTAGCTCCACCTTGCATCTACACTGCTCATCTCCCTCCAGTCCTTGGACTGAGAGAGATAGGCCATGAAGCAACAGGTTCTTGCACCATGTAATCGTGATCAGGCAGCACTTACCAGCAAGCTTTGTTTGATATACTGACATGAATACACTCTGGCCAGACCTGGTGATTGGGTCATGACCATGATCAGCAGCTGAAAAGCAAGCAGGAATCACTATTGAATCATGCATCATTGATATATGATAATGAAAAGTAAGAGAATTGATGGCTTTTATATAGAAGATATCACGATACAAATTAATAATTGTGAATGACTTGGATCAAGATCTCATCCACAAGATATGCATAGAGGATGATGCCAGAGGGTTTTCTTGGCAGCATGCTAAACATCAAGAAGAAAACACCCAATATCTAAACTGGCATATTGAAGAAAGAGAAAGAAAGAGAAGGAAGAGCAATATATTTTTAATACTCAATTATGTGCAAATATTGTAAGCTTTTGAAGCTGTGTTAGTTGTTTCTGTTTCAAATCATTGACAGGTTGGTTTCATCTATATTCAATTATCTTTTTTCATGCTTAGTAAATAATAATAATAATAATAATAATAATAATAATAATAATAAAAACCTAACACCATTCACCAGATTTAATTTTTCTCACACCAAAACTAACATATTTGTCCCTTTTTCTGCAATATTTGGGTTATAATTCAAGATTTCCCCTTTTGTCATATTTTTGTACTATACAACCCAAACAAAGGCAGCACACAGGGATAAGGAAAAAGCAGATACTAACAAAGGTCAAGATGGGACGGCGAAACCGGCCCCTACAATGGCATAGCCTCTGATCTGAAGTGATCAAGATCAATTACTATAACAGTAATGTCATCCAAACTACCCCTACTTACAGCAAGATTGACTAGCTCCTTGCAAGCATTCACAAGGGAAGAGTTTCGCTTTTTGTAACAACTGTTCTCTTGATTAGGCAATGGTGACTCGGTCTTCATGTTTAGTCGCTTCACCAATGAAATTCTCCGACACTTGGATGGAGGGCTTTCATATTCACAAGGAAATTCGTTTTCGCTATCTTTCCAGATATCTACAGTCCTTTTATAGCTTGGTGACTTGTATGTTCCTTTCTGTTGCTGCTTGATTAGAGAAATTCTCCGGATCTTTGAGGAAGGACTCAAATTTACACGACCTAAATTATCACCATTATTGTAGCAGAGATCCCCAGCAGGCCCAAGTTTCTTCTCTGAATGGCATAACCGCATGACAGTGTCAACTGCTTCTTGGTTGCCAACCTATTGCACAACGTTCAACCAAAGTTAATATCTCAACAGAAATATGAAATATGGACTCAAATAGCATAATGTGAAAATATGAATGTCATAGTATAACCAAATGGGAATATGACACATATTCAGCTAATCAGAAATTACGACGTGACAAAATAGCATATCTGATAACATCCACTATGATTTCATAACCTAGATTCTAGCGTGAAATGTTAAAGCATCAGACACCTCTGTAAAGATTCTTTCTGTTCTCTCACCTCATCCCATAGTCCATCAGAAGCTAAGACAAGAAATTCCATGTCTGGGGTCAAATTTAGGATTTTTGTATCAGGCTCTGACACCACCCAGTCCTTAAGATGAGCATCTCCAATGCTTCTAGAAACTGAAAGCACTCCGTGGACTCTCCAAGTCCCTCGATGGATTTCAACATATCCCCCCTAAAACATAACAGTATCAAAAATTGATCATTTGAATTACAAGCATATAGTGCTTCTTTGCAGATACTACTAAGTTTGTACCTTATCCTCTATTATTTTCCTCTCATCCTCCTGCTCCACTCTGTGATCTTTTGTAAGGGATTCAGCCACTCCACCTCGACAAAGAACAGCCCTGCAATCTCCGGCATTGGAGATTATGATATTCTTTCCTTCAATTACAGCGGTGACACAGCAGGCTCCACTGCCTACACCCTGCATTAATTTCCATTTACCAATTCAGCATTGATTCGCACTCTTATGAACGCTAAGGTGAGCAAGAGATAATACATACACATACGCATGCTGTTCTTTACCATTTTGGCGGATTCCACAATTGAAATGAAAATAAAGCAGACACATTAAAGGTAACCCAACAAAACCGAAATAAAACTACAGATTGTAAAAATCCTGAGCATTAAAAAGTTAACATATGGGAAAGAACACTGGCCATAAACCATCGTTGTAGCTGAACACTGAAACAAGACCTAATTGAGTAGATTATCAATTAATTTTCTTAGCAAGTCCGGAAAGGCGAAAACCATAACAACTCATCTAGTGAAGTCATCATACATTACCTGTTAGACCTATAACCCAAATCTTTCCAACCAAGGATGACGAATTAGGGAATTGAATTTGAGATAAATTCCTAATCGAGAATAATTGATTAAGCCAGACACATGCAGATGATCATAACTTTCAAATAAAAGCTCAAACTCTGGCACTAAGTGCACAGCACAAGAAAAAAGTAGAGGTTGCTCTTTTTGGTCATTGCTTAATTAGAACTCACAAGAAGACGACACTATGATTTACCAGGTCAAGAAACTGCTGGTCTGTTTTCAGATACCCAGCCTTGACAGCTTCCTCCTTAGCAGCATTTCCCTCACATTTCTCCATCACTTCAAGAACATTTGTGTGCAAATTATCAGCAACAAACTCAGCAGCTTTTATACCTCCATGGCCATCATAAACCCCGAAAAAGCCCTACACTCACAAGAACATAACAAAACAAAAATCATATTTTTTTATCCCCAAACACAGTGCAGAACCAAAGAAAAAACTGAAGAAAATTAAGGGAAAATGTATCACCTTACAGGTCTTGCTAATCGACCCAGAAACAATCTTGTGGGTATCTTCCATGAACTTCTTCTTGCCCTTCATAGAGGAAACTCCATAGCCGTCTCCGGCAACACAAACGACCTCGCTCTGGACCGCCGAGTCCCGGAACCCGAATCTGTCGGTTCTGATTTCTTGCAAGACATTTGGGATCTCGATCTGGGGAGGCCTCTTTCGCTTCAAAGAGCCAGCACCCGCGAAAGAGGATCGTTGACTGGCGTCGGCCATGGCAGCCAGGTTTGATGCAACTGCAAGTGAAGAATCGGTCGCCATTGGAATGTTGTTGGGCGAGAATTGGAGGAGAAGAAGAAAGCTTTTTTCAACGGCTATAAAAACGGTGAGAGAAGGAAGAGAAGAGTGATTCAATTTTATTTGTGAAAATGGAGTGTGTTGTGACGCATAGAGGGTCAAAGGTAAAATTGGAAGACAGATAGGGTTTGGGGGAGAGTGAAAGATTGGATTTTTACTCGAGAGCCGTTGGAGACATTGGTCAAAGCTTTGAAGATGTGTTTGGCTGGCATGAATTTGGAGGGGAAATTGCCCATTAATAGAAAGAAAATATTGATTGGGTCTGTATTAGTAAAAGATTTGAGTCTTGTCTTTGATTCAGTTTGATTTTAATCAATCTTTCCATGGGAAGTTGAGAAATAAATATGAAAATTAGTTTGTTGTGAGAAATGAGAATATCATATATTTCTAATATCATTGTTTAAAATATTGCCTATTTTATATATCTTACTATTTTAAATTCATCGATTTTTTGTTTATTTAAAATATTAAATGTATATATATTATTTACAATGTTTTGAAATAAATATTTTAATTCATTTTTGAGAAGGAGAACAATTGCTTATAAATTTCGTTTCACTAAACAATTTGCTTATAAATTTACAATTTAGAAATTATTTTAAGTGAAATTTGTGGTATTTCAAAATAGTATAAACTCTCAATTGGTGTTTATGATTAAGCGTTAAATTTTATTTAAATATAATATTGTATAACCGTATAAAAAATTTGATTTAGATTTTTGTCTCATTGCATCTTGAAAACCGTTGTTCAATAGAAGTAGTAGTCATTTTAAAAATATCTTGAATATGATGTCAAAATCCTAATTATGAAACGCGGTCTTATTGGTTAATTTTGAAACGCATATTATGAACCAATGTTTCATCATATGATAGAAATTCTTTAACTTATGTTGAACCTTAAAAAGTAATGCAACACAAGAAAAAAGTAATGTAGACTATCGATGAGCTTTTTTGTTCAGTTAAAGAAACCTAAAAGTTAGATTTATTTGTTATTGTGAATAGATGTGTAGAAAGTTAAGTTAAGATCCATACTCACAGATAGTGGGATTAAATTCTATTCGGGCAAGTAGTTGATTTCACTTAATCTCTCGAAATCTTAGTTTCGAGACTTGATGTTGGTACGTTTACTGGTAAAAAAATGTTATATTTTTTAGAGTTGAATAATACGCATAAAGAGTGGTTACATGGTGATGTAACGACACATAACTAGTTGTCCATGCTATCATTGTAGGACCGCAAATAGTGTTAAAAGGATGTTCCTCATTTTCGGTTTTTGAGTATTAGAGGATACCATTATCATGTTTCTCGTCTAGAAACTCTATCATGTCCTAAAATTTACTTGGGTCTCAATAACAATCTAACAATTAAAATGCAGTTTCTTTGCGTCATGTTTTAGTTTTTTCTCATTACGGGTGCCCCGAAAAAAGCCTCGCGTTGAGGAGGTAGGTTCGTTAGGTGTAACTGCCTAGATTTGATAGATGGATTAACGTGGAGAAGTGAAGTGAGGCTCATAGAAATTGTGGTTTTTTTTTTTTCTTTTCGTAATGAGTTTGAGAAATATCTTAAGTTATTGGAAAAAGGTCCAATAGTCACTGAACTATTCAGTTCGTGCCGGTTTAGTCACCCAACTTTAAAACGTGTCGTGGAAGTCCAAAGTTCAGCACATTTGGCCACTTTAGTCCAAACGTTCACGAAATCGTGCCTCGTAAGGACATTCTGTCAAAAACGTT
>JAYMTA010006121.1:0-10718 GCA_036897625.1 Pelargonium cotyledonis | reverse complement strand
ACAATAAAGAAAAGAATCACCATGAATTTGACTTTCCATTTACTAATTCCCATGACCAAATCCTACTCCCTTTCAAATCTCTGAATTTTCTCTCTCATTATAGTACTATTTACATTATTGCCACTTATAAGGATACAATAGTATGTTGTCCAAGCAAGACTGATCATGGTGTTTACTACATTATCAATCCTCCGCCCCCGCCTGAATCCCTCGGGATTGAAGTCGGGGTTATCTTTTCCGATAATGAATCCGGGTTCAATTTCAAGTTGGTCCATGTTATTCCTAGCACGTTCTACATGATAAAATTAGTGCAGATTTTCGACACAAAAGACCGTTCGGGTCAGTGGAAACAAGTTGTTGTTCCTAAATGCTTTCACCTCGCGCCCGTTTCCTACAATGGAATGCTAGTTTGGCTCAGCAATTCGCCGGAAGCACAAATTCTTGGGCTCAAGTTCAATCCCAATTGTGTAAATGTCGATGCCAATAGTTATACTCGTTTTTCGCTTCCTCCAGGCTTCCACCGAGCACACAAATTCAGCTCCAAGATTGGCGTGTGCAAGGGGCGCTTGCGAATAGCCCAGTTGGTCCACAAGTCTCCCGATCATGCCACAAAAAAGCGCGGTCTCAAGTTATTTGTTTGGCAACCCGATAGACATAGCCGGTCCTGGGAGTTGGTGCACGAGTTAGATTTTAGTAAAGTCAAGGGCTCGTCAGGTTCTTCCATAGCTGGAAAGTGTTATCAGAATAAGAATCGGAGATTCAAGTCCTCGATTCTGGCTTTGCACCCACATGATGGAGACATTTTGTATCTGTTACTTGCTCTACCAGCAGCTAGAAGTAGTGTTTATGTGTCATCTTATGTATTTTTGTGCAATTTAAGGAAGAGAATACTTGAAGTGATAAGAGGACTTCCAGTGCATTCATGCAGTGTCTTCACTCTTATGCAGTCTTCTTGGCCTGCCTCAGTTCGTGTTCTTCAGTCTCGACCATAGAGTTAACGACTATCGATTAGTTGGATTTATTCTCTTGTACCAATACATAATCATCAATAACAAGCATCATTATATGATTCATGAACCATGTTGGATGTGCAAGAAGCTGTTGTCAAAATGGGATGTTAAGAACCTCTGTTTTGTCTTTTGACTCACATGATAGATCATATAATACAACCTCTGTTTTGTCGTTGGCTGACATTTTCACCAAAGCTCTCGATCGTTTTTCAGACTTATTGCACAGGACCGGCTCTTAGGGGTGCAAAATGGGCGATCGTTTTGTACTTTTAGCTGCAGTTAATTTTTGCGGTTATAAACTGCAACAATAGTATCTATTATTTGCGGGTAAAAACTGCAATTGTGTGTCAATATGGACTTTTAGCTGCAGTTATTAACATCGGTTATAAACTGCAATATTTTACCAGTTTGAAGTAGTTATTAGCTGCGATTAGTAACTGCAATAAAAGAAAAATTAATTCAATTCCTAAACTGCAACTTAAAAACTAAACTGGACTTCGCAAAACTTGGACATTTTTGTTCAATCAACAATTTTATATGGTTTTTATTTGTTCACGATTTAAAAAACTTAGGGCTCAATATAAATTTTGGTACAGGGCTCCCAAAATCCTTGAGACGGCCCTGTTCTTGCACTTACAACAAAATGGGCTTTTAACTTCAGTGCTTCACTGCAGTTACAAACTGCAATCTGAATTGTCGACTAACGTTTTTTTTTTTAACAATCAGTATAGTACAGTCTCACATGGAATTTTAATGAGAAGTTGTGACATCTAGTTCTAGTCAGTATTTTTCCAGCTAATTTATCAAACCTATTGGAATTAGTGGGAATAGACTTTAAATAGTATTTTCCTTCTCAAACTAGGATTGAGAGTAAATACTAAATAATAGGATTCAGTTAGACCTTATTCATAGGATATTAAGAAACCTAATCTACCGGACATTAGTTTATTTCCTAAATTATTTAGAACTTTAGAAAGATGTGCTAATTGTGTGTATAAATACGAAGTATTGGGATCAAGTTGTGAGAGATCAATCATCAATACACAATTAACAACAAGTGATAATGGCAGAAAGTAACACCATGGTTCAATCTTCATCAACATCATATATTTCACGTTTAAGTGATGAGTTGTCGGTAGAAATCTTGTGCAGACTTGGTTCTTCAAAGTATGCAACTCAGTGCAAGTGCATATGCAAACGTTGGTTCTCGCTCATTGATAGTAGCAATCCACAGTCTTATTCCTATTTTCTTCGCCGCTGGAGGCAGATCCATCGAAAGCCCGACAAGGAAGGAGAGGAAGAGGAGCTACCCATTGCTCTCTTAACACAATATAAAGACAGTGATATAGATGGGTCTTTCTCCCGAAACCGCAGAAGAAACAATAATCATCTCATTGATTATTATCCTTCCTTCAACCCGGAGCAGTCGCCAACGGCAAAATCTCTAAATTATCTTCCTAATAGTAGTGAAATTGATCCCGTTTATATTCTTGCAACGTTCAAAGATTTAGTTTTATGTTGCCCAAAGAAGAACGATCATAGTGTTTACTACATCTGCAATGTCGTGACTAGGCAATGGAAAGCCCTCCCGCGGCCTCCTCCCCTTCCTTTTGGGGATACATTACAAAAAGTTCAAGTTGGTCTTGTAGTCTCCGAAGACGATTTTGGCACTAATAGTCTCAAACTGAAGGTCGTGCGTGTTTTTCATGACTTAGACACATTATTCGACGTACAAGGATCCAATTCTTGCACAACATTCGTGGAAATATTCTCATCTGATGATAGTAGTGGCAAGTGGAGACGGGTAGAGATGAGTGTGCCTCAATGTAGCTTTCTTGATAAAGCGGTATCCTATAATGGAATGCTGGTTTTGTTAAGCAGATCAAAACCCGAACGAATATTCATTTTCAAATTCCACCCAAACACTTATCGCCCTGAGGCCAATTATACTTGTCTCTCACTTCCTCCGGATTATAAAGAAGATCAACGTATGAGCTCTCGTATAGGAGTGTGCAACGGGCGTTTGCGAATTGGTCAAATCGTTCATCCCGATCCTTATACATTTGTCAGGAAATTGATTATTTGGGAACTCAATAGTACTCGTCTTTGTTGGGAGTTAGTTCATGATTTCAATTTGAGTGAAATGAACGAGGATGTTACCATAGGAATAGGTTTTATCATGGATTTTGACCCACATGATGGAGACCAATTGTATTTATATTTTGTGAGTCTTCGTCGTCCCACACCATCTAATCTGTATTTGTGCAATTTAAGGAACAAAACGGTCGAAAACGTTCGAGGCCTTCCCGTAGTTATGCCATGGGATAGTAATATTAATGTGTTCCTCGTTCAGATTCCTCCTTGGCCTACAATAATCCCTCGTATTCCGCCTGCTTCGAAAGCAATCATGGCAGGAAATCGAAAGTGGGCGAACGAGAACGTTGGTTTTAGCATTTCGAATCTTCATGCTCCGAAACGAGAGATGGTGGGGTATTTTGCTAGTAGGAATTTTTAGTACTTTTTTTTTTTTTACTTTAGTTTTTTTCCTAGCTGTAGTGTAGTTCAATTTCTTGTTCTCAACTTTACTTGTACCAACACATAATCATCAATTGAAATCAAGAGTATGAACCAAACCGGGATCAATTCATTATCAATTGCTGATTGTGATTATGCGAAAATTAATCATATTTTGCTGTGCCTGTTTTGTAGCTAATTTGACCATTGATTAAGTTAAAATTGTATTAGGTTATGAGAACCCTAATCTATGTATGACATTACTTTATTTCCTGAATTAATTAGGTCATGACTAATTAAGTGTAAACATATAGAGCAAATCATAGCCGTCAGTATGTGAACAAACAATAAAAGTTAAGCAATTTTATCATAAGAGAGGGAGTGATTATGATGATTCAATCTTCACTATTATCGTCTTATATTTCAGGTTTAACCGATGAATTATTGGTAGAAATTTTGTGTAGACTCGGTTCTCCCAAATATGCAACTCGGTGCAAATGTATCAGCAAACGTTGGTTGTCTCTCATCAATGGCACTCACTCTTGTGATTCATATTTTCTTCGCCGATGGCGACAAATCCATCCCGAGGAAGAGCAACCCATTGCGTTCTTAACACAATTTCAACTATTCGCCACTTATGGGGACTATAGCGGGGCAGAGAATCCCCATGTTCTTGACTCTTTTCCCGAATTCAATCAAGAATTTCCTACTTTCAATTCTCTCGATTTTCTGCCTTGCTATTCAGGTGATATTGAAAATCCTATTTATGTTCTCGCAATGTATAAAGATTTCGTCTTGTGTTCTCCGAAAATAAGAGATCACAGTGTTTACTACATTTGTAATCCCTTCACAAGGCAATGGATGCCCCCCCCCCCCCCGCCGCCGCCGCTTCACTGGTCTTATTGCTGCCCCGATTTCAACAATGTTCTAGTTGGTCTTGTAGTCTCCGACGACAATGATTGTTATGTTAATGATCTCAAATTCAAAGAGGTACGTGTTCTTGAAAGATATTCCAAAAAAGGTATGGTCGATCGACATAGAGATATTCTCATCTGATGATAGTAGTTGCACGTGGAAAAGAAAAAAAAATTTGTGTACCTTGTGATTCTTATTTTCTCGGAGTCGTATCCTACCGTGGAATGTTGCTTTGGAGTTCCATTTTCGGAAAAGCCGAACAGTTAATCGGATTCACATTTCATTCGGATGATGATCGTGTCAATGCCAATTATATTCATCTGTGTTTGAGAAAAGGCACGTTGGTTCAAAATAATATTCACCAAGAATATCCCAAGTTGATTATTTGGGAACTCAATAGTGATGGACAAGTATGGGAATTGGTGCACGAGTTAGATTTGCGTGAATTCGAAGATAGAAAAGATTCTATTTCCGTTCTTATTAAAAATTGTACGTATGGTTACAACGTTTTGGCTTTCCATCCACAAGATAAAGACATCGTGATTTTGGGTTTTAATCATGATGAAACCTCCGTGACATGTTTGTGCAATGTAGCGAAAAGAACGTTTGAAGTTATTCGAGAATTTCCTTTAATGTATTTGCAAGGCAACGTCTTTCCATTTCGTCTACCATCGTGGCCTACACCCATTCCTCCTCTTCGATACTCGCCTGAGCTTTAAAAGCAATCTTGATGGATCACGATGAGTCAATGGTGTGTGCAAAGAACTTGACTGTTTTTGTTCGTTGTTCGCCAAGTTCAACGCTTCTAATCTTCATGCTCCAACTTGATTGAGAGTGTCGAACATCAGCTGAAGATACAATTTTAGTGTTTCCTACTTTAGTTTGTTACTTAATTCTAATAGTTTGAGCTGTTTAGAGCAATTGATTATATTTTTTTTCCCGAGTATTAGAATGTTAAATTTACTTGGCTCATAGTTTCTCGTGTTGTTCCTCTTTGTTTGTTATAAACGTCTGATCTCTTGAATATTGTTTAAGTAAACTCTGAAATATGTTCACACAAGAACTTTATGTACATTTTTCTGGCATAATTTGAGACATAACTGTGACGAATATTTTCTCGCAGATTTTCGTCACAGTTTGAGACTTTTTCTTAATGATGTTAGGAACTTGTATGTTCGTCAAAAAGCTACACATCCATAAGTTGAAATCTTGAGTTTAAACCAAGCTGCAATTAATTCTGATTGTGATTATGATCAGTTTGATTGTATTACATTACGAGAAAATTAATCATATGATCCTGTTAAAGAGTGTAGTAACCGAGCCAAATATAATCTTGTTTAAGGGTGTAAATATCAAGCTCGAGTTTGAGTCGATCTCGATTATAATTAACAAAACCAAGCCAAATATTCAGCGATTCTATCTCAAGAGGCTCGTTTGCAACAATCCATTTAAAGAAATTTACCACGGTTTGAAACTGCAGTGTATAATGCCAAAAGCCCCCATATAAAACGTGGTATCAGCAGACGCAGTTAAAATCTCTGATTGCGGTTTTGGGTTTTTTAATTGCAGTTATCGTAACCGTAGTGTGTATAGGGGTTCATTTCAAAGAAGACAAAAAATTGGATAAAAGAAACACATTGCAAGTGCAGAGTCTAACGTAGTTTCCACATAAATTGTTATGTGGTGCTATACTTGTGGACAATTTTGTATCTATTTGTAAATCTTGTATAATTTTCACTATGTCACATACATGGTGCTATACTTTTGGAATCGTTACAGATTTCTTCATACAGTCCACAATACCTTAACAATCCGTTTCAGGAATAACATAGCCCGGCTCTTCCTTAATTGGGAAAATAATTATGACTACAAAAGTTCGATAGTGTACTTTCTCGACCTCATTGGAGAAAGATGACCGGAGGTCAAATTAGGAGAATCAAAATCTAGAAAAAAGTATGGACTTCAAGGAGAAAGATCATTTGGAGAGACATGTTCGTTGCTTGCCAAGTTCAACACTTATAATCTTCATGCTCCAACTTGAGTGGAAGTGTCGAACATCAGTTGAAGATACTATGTCGGTAGCATATAAAATTTAGTACATTTTACTTTAGTTTGTTATTTAATTCTATTGGTTTGAGTTGTTTAGAGCAATTGATTATATTTATTTTTCGAGTATTAGAAAGCTAAACATCCATAAGTTGAAATCTTGAGTTTAAACCAAGCTGCGACTAATTTCTTATTGTGATTATGATCAGTTCGATTGTATTAAGTTATGAGACAATTAATCATATGATCTTGTTAAAGAGTGGAATAATCGAGCCAAATATAATCTTGTTTAAGGGTGCAAATATCAAGCTCAAGTTTGAATTGATCTCGATTTTTATTAACAAGATCAAGCCAAATATTCATCGATTCTATATCAAGCAGCTCGTTTGCAACAATACATCAAAAGGATCTGACCACGGTTTGAAACTGCAATCTATAAGCCCATAACAGCAGACACAGTTAAAACCTTTGAATGCGTTTTTGGGCCTTTTAATTGCAGTTTTCGTAACCGCACTATAATGTATTTATTTATAGCTCTAGTACTTTATGGACCGTCCTTTTCACTCAATTCATCAAAATAAATTTTTAGAGTAATGATCGGTAAGAAAATAAAATAAAAGAGTCCCAACACAAATTAAATAGGAGTCCGGTTATCTATATATGACATTACTTTATTTCCTAAATTAATTAGGGTTTATACTTTATATGACAAATTAAGTGTCTCTGGAGCAAAGCACAGCCGGTTTGTGAACAAACAAACAAAGAAGAAAAAAGAGGGAGTGATTATGGTGATTCTATCTTCACTTTTGTTATCTTATATTTCAAGTTTAAGTGATGAATTGTTGATAGAAGTTTTTTGCAGACTCGGTTCTGCTAAATATGCAAATATGTAACTCGGTGCAAATGTATCTGCAAACGTTGGTTCTCTCTCATCGATGTTTACTCTTGTGATTCATATTTTCTTCGCCACTGGCGACAATTCCATCAAGATGAAGATCAAATTAGTGCTCTCTTAACACAATTTCAGCGATGCCATACCTTTGGGGACTATAGCGGGGACGAGAATCCCCACGCCATTGACTATTTTCCCGAATCCAATAAAGAATTGCCAACTTTCGATTCTCTCGACTTTCTCCCTTTCTATACAGGCTTTATATTATACCCGATTTGTGTTCTTGCAACGTATAAAGATTTATTCTTATGTTGTCCAAGCAGAGAAGATCGTAGTGTTTACTATATCTGCAATCCCTTCACAAAGCAATGGATTGTCCTTCCACTACCGCCTCCCTTGCCATTGGGCCGCAAAAGTTTCAACATTCTAGTTGGTTTTGTAGTCTCTGACGACGATGATGGTCATGGTAACGATCTCAAATTCAAAGTGGTGCGTGTTCTTGAACCATTTACAATAGTGAACACAGGCGATACGGTATATGTAGAGATATTCTCATCTGACGATAGTAGTTGCAGGTGAAAAAGAAAAGTAACTAAAGTAACTAGAGTACCTCAATATCCCAATTCACCCTGGCTTATATCCTACCCCGAAATGTTAGTTTGGAGACGTTTTCCCTCAGGAGGTGAACAACTTTTCGGATTCAAATTACATATAGACGACGATCATGCCAATCCATATGCCAATTATATTCGTCTTCCGAGCCCTCCACCTATCATATTTGAAGAAGCCTGTAACTCCGTAATAGGAGTGTGCAAAGGGTGTTTGAGAAGAGGCCATTTGTCAAATTATATTTCTTTTGGTAGTGATAATTATATTGAAAGTTTCAAGTTGATTATTTGGGAACTCGATAGTCATAAACAAGTCTGGGACTCGGTGCATGAGATAGATTCTAGTGAATTCGAGTTTTGGGAAGATTCTCTTTCCGCTATTACCAAATATTGGTTTGGTTATGTTCTGGCTTTCCACCCGCGTGACAAAGACATCTTGTATTTGGGTTTTCGCACGGACAAAATCACTGTTACGTGTTTGTGCAACCTTGGGAAAAGAACAATCGAGAAGATTCGAGAGTTTCCTCTAACGAAGTTGGCGGGTAATGTCTTTCCACTTCAACTGCCTTCTTGGCCAACACCCATTCCTCGTCTTCTATGTCCACCTGAGCTTCAAAAGCGATCTTGATGGATCACGATGAATCAATAGTGCGCTCCGAGAACATAACTGTTTTTGTTCGTTGCTCGGCAAATTCAGCATTTCTAATCTTCACATTCCAACTTGAGGGAGAGTATCGAAAATTAGTTGAAGATATTATACCGGTAGCCTATAAAATTTTAGCATTTTTTTTTACTTTAGTTTGTTACTAATGAATAATTAGTATGATTCATGAACAATTTTGGATGGACTTTCAAAAACTTAATTACGTTACTATCTTAATTAACACGGTTATACTTGTTTTTATACTTAAGTATTTTTTGTTTTAGATTTTGTGAGGGTGAGATCTGGGAACATTTTTGTTTCATGGGCAATTGCTTTATCAATTTATTTTCTTGATAGTTGAATCTGAAAGTTGTTATTTTATATATATATATTTTTTTTTTTTATGAATTCGAGCTGAAAGTTTTTTATCAAAAAGCTTTGTTGAAAAACTAATTACAAGAATCAAACATTCACATTGTTGCACAAATTAATGTGATCGAGCGATCAAAATGTTTATTAATTACATCTGCAATTCTTTCACCAAGTAATTTTTTTTATTTCTAATCATAATAATGGCAGTCACGGGTTGATTATTTGGGAACTCGATAGTCATAGACAAGTCTGGGACTTGGTGCATGAGTTAGATTTGTATGAATTCGAGTTTAAGAAAGATTCTTTTTCCATTCTTATCGAATGTTGGTATTGTTATGTTCTGGCTTTCCACCCACGTGATAAAGACATCTTGTATTTGAGTTATCTTTGCAAGGATATCTCCTTTACGTGTTTGTGCGACATAGGGGAAAGAACAATCGAAATAATTCGAGAGTTTCCTTCAAGTTGGAAATTGTCGGGTAATGTCTTCCCACTTCAACTGCCTTCTTGGCCTACACCCGTTCCTCTTCTCCGGTGCTCGCCTGAGCTTCAAAAGCAATTTTAATGGGTCACGATGAAGATATTATACCGTTAGCCTATAAAAAATTTATATTTTATTTTATTTTATCTATGATCAATATCTCTTCAAATATAATAATTGGACCAACGATCTAATATAGTTATTTGTCGCGTCTTTTATTAAGTCGATATTTGATGATATCGAACACTTAGTTTAGAAGCTACGTACTATTAATAGAGATGTGACACTAACTTTTATGTTACTCTAGTTTCTTTAATCCAAAGGTTATGGAAGTTTAGAAGCTACCTGTCATCGAAGATGTGACACCATATTGGCATATTTTTTGATGTTGTTAACTTATACATGAATCCAAACAATCGAGTACTGATCATTGTATTGCTAGGTCATTGTCGTTAACTTAGATATATGTGAATCGAAACGTTTGGTTGTCTGCATTTGATGATAACAAGTACTGAGTAGTAATTTAGAAATCTACATACTATTAGAGAAGTGACAAGTACTCTTTCACACGAAGAAATTACGCGAAAATGAATCAATCGAACAATAACATAACATAGGCTCGAAATGGACTAGGGTATGTTACGAATGCACCGACCAAATTTCTAATATCCTCTCTACATTTCTAGTTTTCTTTGTTGGAACTTGCATAACATATGAGTGAGTGTGTCAATTGACGATTCTTGATGATACCAAGAATTGACAGTTGTTTCTTCTTCTGGCATTAAGCTTTCGACAGTCGTGAAACTCGAATCCTCGTTACGTCGTTTTTGGACTTGCCCAGCGGAACATGCCAGTATTGATGCATAGATTAATACGAGGTATCTTTTTTGTCCGAAACCTGCCGTTTATGGAATCTGATCTTAGCTTTGAGTTTTCAACAATGATTTACTATTTTTCTTGTTTAGTACTTGAAGATCTTAATGACAAGATAGCTGGAAAAATTGATGTTTCTTTGTTACATATGAAACGTCCTGGTTTTTAGCGGCTCTTGGGTTGGGTGTTCTTGTGGGGAACAGGCAGGAATATATTTTGTTTGTTGTACTTGTTCATATTTTGTGGGTCAACTGGTAAGAAGTTGTTCCAGCTTAATCTAAGGTTCGAGTCTCAGGGAGTGCAGCTGCATTAAAACTTGGTAGGGAGAGCTTTGCCGCCCTTTTGATCCTACCCGATTAGAATG
>JAYMTA010006120.1:0-10718 GCA_036897625.1 Pelargonium cotyledonis | reverse complement strand
ATAGCACATGAGCGAATCTTGGTACTTTCTCTTGATGCATTTTTATAAGAGATTCAGATTCATCCATTGCTACTTTTGAGATTAGTTTTTGGCTTCATTTGTATATAGTTAACTTTTCAACTTCTTTTGAGAAAATTGTTTTTTAAATATTTTTTCTCTAGGATTCTAGAGATACAAATTGTGGTTAAGGAAAAAAAAAATTATAAAATGATGTTAGTCTTAATGAAATGATGATATGAGATTCTAGAACACCCTCGAACAACTTTAGAATATGTTATTAAGGGATATGCAATCAACAAATAAGAAATATAAATAACTATCAGGTTGGTAGTTCAATTTTCATATATTTGGTAATAGTTGACAATAGGAGATAAAATGCAACTAAATACGAAGAGACTTGTCACTTGTAGAAACAATTGTTCATTTATTTTTTGGACAATCAAGTTTGTCACGGAAAATATTGTAAATCAGATCGGACAAACTTGCAGGAAATCACACATTTTATGCACGAAACCCACATTCTGATCAGACCTACAACCCGAACTCAACACCATGCACTACCTGCATATCACATCCAAAATAGACATTTTCAACTTAAATCTGATGAATGAGACCGAGCCCAATCAAAACTCAAATGGCCAACTCTACTTGCTAAATGGGCATGACCATGATATGAACAACAATGTCATGACCATAGATAAGAATGTGACACTAAGGTTTTGGAACCTTCCATAAAAATGTGACAAATATACATATCACCACACTCAATCTCAATCATCACCCACCTCTCTCTCTCTCTCTCTCTCTCTCTTTCTCTCAAGTCTTTGTAGTCTTTTGTAGTGATCTTTGCATGTGAGTGGACTGTGGCTCTCTGACCATTGCTTGGACATTGAGAAATTGTAGAGTCCATGAATCACCATTTTGAGAGCTCAAATGGGGTTGGTGAGGTCACTTCTGCCCCCTGCAAATTTAAATCAAGTTTGGGTCTTTTACCATTTTAGAATAAAGAATCAAAACCAAATCAATATTCTGAAATTTTTGGGTTTTGGGTTTTGATTTGGGTCACATGAGTGGGTTGCTTCCAATTTTTGAATCATAAATGTTAACAATTCAACCGAAAAAGACAAACCCTCAATACCCAAAAGATTTTCTAATGCACCAGAAACTAATCAGAGAAAAGGAAATACAAAAATTGGTAACAAAAAAATGGGTTTGGATTTTTTTTGGCAGAATCTTGTAGATGCTGAATTTTAAAGCTATTGATGCACCAAAATGGTAACAAAATGCAATGGTTTGTTTGGTTCATAGTTGTAGATAGTGTTTGGATCACTTAAGCAAGCAATTAGGTTTTGGAGTTATGCATATTGAGAAATTTATTTTAGGAAAAGTGAAATCCGCTCTAATCGCTTTAATAAGTCGTATCTATTTCGGGGTTTTGGGATGTGATTATATATCAAAAGAAGTCATTTGTATG
The DNA here is from genome assembly GCA_036897625.1 of Pelargonium cotyledonis. Taxonomy (NCBI): domain Eukaryota; kingdom Viridiplantae; phylum Streptophyta; class Magnoliopsida; order Geraniales; family Geraniaceae; genus Pelargonium; species Pelargonium cotyledonis. Next base: position 9,244 of record JAYMTA010006120.1, on the reverse strand, counting down.
TGGGTGATAATAACTTGATATAGCCGCCTTCTTTTTATGTGATTGTAAAAGAAAATTTTCATAGCATTCCACAAGCGAGAGCGAGAAAATGAACAAACATCAAGGCAAAAGTTGACTCATTCCTAATCCTATTGACAAGAAACTCAAGTAAAAATATCTACGAAATGACCAAAACGCCTCTCAACTGAGCTCAAAACGCAAAAGTACATTCCAGACAATCGGTTTATAAGACTAATTCTTGTGGTTTTATTTGTTAATCTGTTTTGTTTGGACCGTGAATTTCTTTAAAATTTGTCGATATTTCTGTTAAAACTCAGTATTGTCTTATCTTTACGTTAGAATCGATCAAATAGTCAAATTCAGAAAATAATTTATTAATAATACTTCGTTTTAACACATGTTTATACTGACTTGACGCGAGTGATCGGTAAACTGATCAACCGACTGATCCACCGTTGGCGTAAAAGTTTAAAACATTGCCTTGGGACGAGACAAAAAAGAAGCACAAATAAAACCTCACATTGATGAGTGCAGAAACCAGAATCCAATGTGTTATTTGGATTAGTATTATTGTTATCCATTAACACAAACCCGGAATTTGTTTGGTTGTTTATTTTCTCGAGAAACAAACAGAAAATGAACTCAAAAAAGAGCATGACAAGGAAAGGCCAGAGAAAGAGAGAGCTAAGGGAGTGTACTTTTAGCCTTTTACATTCATTGGAATTAAAATGTTAGCTTCTTTAGGCACAAAACACACACACTCCAATGGCTCTGTTTCTAAAACAGAGTGTGTCTCTCTAGCTCTTCCTCTGTTTTTTACATTTAAAATAATATTATATCATGATTTTAATGAAACTTATACTATGATGAGTCGATTAGAAAGTAAAACTAGATTTGATTTCGCGATCACTCAAAATTTTGTTCCCGTTTTTTGCTTGTCAAAGTTGCAAAACGTTAGAAATGATATTTTTTGTTATGTGGTTGTTCGTTTTTTATAAAACGTATATTAGCGTGTCTCGAGAGATGTGTTGGTCGCAAATCGGATTATCAGTATCAATGTGTGAATTTGCTTGACCTTATATGCGACTCAAATTTCATTTGTGTAACATGAAGCATATGTGATTGAGTTTTGAACGTCTTTATGAAGGAGTAGGAGAAGAAGTCGAGATCACCTTCTCCAAAATAGCAAGCATGTTGTTTAACGTCGTCTCTTCGTCAATTAAAGTCCAGCCATCGTCATCCTGGTCCATGAACTACTGGCTCACAAATCTAGCTCTTACTCTAACATCTAATCCGTAATTTTGTTCGGGCTTCACTATTCTTGTATGTTTTTTTTTTCTTCTTCTTAAATGTATGTACTTTGTTTCTTCCTTAAAAACTTAACGAATGATACTTTTGTTGATAAAAAATATTTGTCAGCTCTACATGATCAATTTTTGTTGGATCGGTAGGGTTTTGTTAGATAGCTATTATTATGAGTCCGTGGATTATCGTGATTTGTGCAACTATTCAAATCCGTTAAATTTGATTATAATTTTCATTGTACCACAGTAAAAAATATAGTTATTATTTTTGCTATCGAAGGAATACGGCGTGGCTTCAAAAATCTAATTATATTTTCCACATACGACATAGATTTAACATGTCAACAAAAATTGACAAACATATTTAATAAATTTAAATGTCTTCACTAAAGTTTATGCCCTCAAAATAATTTTTATTTATTTGTTTTATTTTTTTGGATTGAGTTATCACTATCATCTCTCTGTGTGTTTTTATTAGGCCTAGTTTGTGCCTATTTGTGAGACTTTTTTTTGTTGTTGTTGCTGTAAATTCATAGACCATTAATGCTTTTAGAAAGTCTCAATGGCCAAACTCTAATGGGTCCTTTCAATTTCAATTATTTGTGTAATTATTATTTTATACACACATATACTACTATAAAATTAAATTTAAAAATATTCATACTTGATATTAAGATTAAATTTTTAATAAAAATTTATTAATTATCTTACTCTCTATCTATTCGGTTTGAAAATGCTTAATCACAATTAAATATAGTAGGCATTGCATGTTTTAGGTCGACTTTCAAATTTTAAAGATAAAATGTGTGAATTTGTTCAGTATGCGAATTAGTTTCGTCGTTTCGGGCATATGCAAATTAAGTCAAAATTGCTAGTAATAATTAAAAATCTAAATCTCTTACTTAAACTATATATTAGAGCTCTTTCAACTGGTTTAATCTCATTGGTGTCATTATTTATGGTTCAATTTTTGGTATATTCCATTTTTTACCACTAAGACAAATATTCTATTCATTATCACACCTGACACTAGAATTGCTATTTTTGTTGTTTATTTTTTTTTCTCTTTCTCAAATTTTTTTTTTACTTTCAACTGAAATTTTGGGTTGGTCAATAGCCTGCAATTTACTCAATTGGGGATGTGAATATTAATTAATTGTGCTATTTTAATTTAATTAATTTATTGTTTTTTTCAGGTCATTCAAGTTTGTTTCTTGAAATAGGTCTTGATATTTCATTATTACCAATAATTTCTCATTAACTTTTGAAAACCACCTAATTTTGGATATTTGTCCTAATTTGGTTTGGTTTCTTAAGATTATTTTGCTTTCAATAGTAGGGGCTATTTTGGTAGACTAGTGGTTGAAAATAACATTTTGAGACAAGTTATATTCAGTGAAAATATTGCTTTTTAGACAAATTATAGTCTATTTTTCGTAATAATATCAAATTATTAAACAATTTTAAACAGATACTATTTCATCAGATATAGTGCTCAATTAAGCGGATCTAAACTAGAAAAAAAAGTGGGCCATTTCGATTGTTGAACAATTTTAACAATTGTCGAGCTCAAGCAAAGTCAGTTTTTAAAAATACCATTTTCGGCATAACAAGTCGTACTGAAAATTTGCTCAACAGATTCGTAAGTTAATTTGATTTTCAAAACACTACAATTTCTCCACCAAACAAACACTTAAATCTTGTTTGGTTGCCTACCTCAAATATTCATAATGGTCAAGTGTCTCTAGAGGTAGTAACTAAAATGAGATAAAATGTATGCAGGTTGATCAAAAAACTTAAACGACGTACTTATGAGTAAAACATGTATATCTAAATTTGAGATCGATTGATATCTTGTACGGGACAAACATAATGTGTTATTTTCTTAAATATCATAGGGCAAAACAATATTATTGTTAACTTCTACAACTCTTCAGGCGAAATCTCAGACCGAGACTTCTTGTAAAAGAAGAACGCCGAAAAAGAGAGAGCTCGTTTGAACTGCGCGGACCTCCCAAACCGAGCCTTAATTATTATTATTATTAGACACACTTAAAATTTACCTACTAATCCAAATAATGATTTTTTTTGGTTGGTTATAAACTTTTTTTAAAATATATATATTATTTTTATTGCATGTATCAAATGTTCATCAAAATTACATATACTCAAACAACATTTCAGAAACTTGCTGTGGATTCAGAGAACAAAAAAGAGAAGATTTTTACAGCGCAGCAAGCAACAACAAGCAGCCATAGCTTCACAGCTCTCTTTAGCTTCATTCTTGTTTCTCGGGCCGCGCCGCTCGTGGTTGTCGCTCGTGCGCCTTCAAAAAAATAAAAATAAAAATAAAAATCAAATCTTCCTCAAAACCCAGATCTCGAGACCACCCAAAATCTCCAATTTACAACTCTGTACGAGTCGACATTACTGCTCTCTCCTCTCTCCCAGCTCAGCTCCTTCAATAGGCTTTCTGGGTTCTCTTTTTTTTGCCACCTGTTGCTGTGACTTTTGGTTCAATCGAACCCACCTTTCCTTTCTCCGCCATTCACTCTCTCCTGTGGTTGATGGGTTTTGGTGCAGAGCATTTGGGAAGGTTTTGGGTTTTTGTAATTTATGTTACCTGTTGAGGAATTGGGATGAATTGACCTTGCACGAGCCACAATCAATGGAGGGTCGGTGCTGGTTTTGTTGAATTGTTCCTGTGTAGAAACCTAGGAGGTATTGTGTTTTTTGAAACCGTTTCTTTGTTTATCTATTTTTTTTTACTGTTTCCTTGTGTTTGATTCTTGTACAATTTCCAGGTTTTAGGGAATTATTGTGTTTTTTTATCTGATCTTTTAGGACATGTCATTGGTTGTTTTCTGGGTTTTGGTTGTAGGTTCCCAGTACTTAACCATGAATGTGTTGATTCAATATTAAACTTCATAACTACCAGCCGCTGATTTTGTGATTTCCCATTGTTTTTGTGTCAATTTAGGGAGTGAAACTTGGGCCTTGACTTGGGGAAGTGATTGGTTATTAATTGATTGAATCGAGGCTGTGGTGGAAGAGTAGTTTTGGATGTGGAATTGTGGTATAAATTAGGAGAAATGCTGAGTTTTGATCAAAGGGATGAGGATGTGTTCTTTGATTCCAAGGATTGTTTGTTGTCTGAAGATTCGGATGTAGGGGTTGGTGAGTTGGTGTATGATATTTGGGTTGATGAGCTTTTAAGTGTTAGAGAAAGGAGGGGAAGCTTTATTCGACAAATGGGTCTTACCGAGCTAGCTCCTCCTGAGCATGGATTGGAGAGGATTATGGAATGTAGTGGCGCTGAATCGAGCTCTCTAGGTTTGTTTGCGGAAGGGGAGGAGGGAAATTTAGTTTGTTGTAGAAAGGAAGTGAATTGTGGAGCCAATTCCATGGTTGATGAATTGGACCAAGACGTAGCTCTTGATGGCGAGGAGGATACAGAATTTACACTTTCTACTCAGGATTGTGAAACAAGAGAAGCTGATGCTAATTTAGAAGAATGTGATGTTCTTAGTGTGAATAAGAAGCAAGTGAAGAGTTGGTGGAAGCGCCTTAGCATGAAAAAGAAGGGGAGAGGATTGGAGGCAAGGAAATTGATTTTCGAAACATCAAAGTTTAGAAGAGTGAAGGTAAAGCACAACTGCAAGAAGAGCAAGGAGTTAACTGCGCTCTATACCGGACAAGAAATTCGAGCGCACAAAGGCTTGATCTGGACAATGAAGTTCAGTCCAGACGGACAGTATCTGGCCAGCGGCGGTGAAGATGGAATTGTCCGCATCTGGCATGTCACATCAGCAAATGCCTCTAGCCAACATTTTTTGGCTGATGACTGTTTGAATGGGAAAGTGAAACCGAGCAAGTTGGATTCTGGAAGAAATAGCTCAACTCATTCATCAGTTGTCATTCCGGATAAGGTTTTTCAGCTTAAAGAGACTCCGCTGCAAGAGCTTCATGGCCATACCAGTGATGTCCTAGACCTAGCTTGGTCCAATTCCAATGTAAGCGTCAAAGTTGGATATACTTTACAAAACACTTTGCGCTTCAGTATGTGGATGATGTAATGTAAGGCTAAATTTGATTTTTTCGGTGCAGAATCTCATTTCATCTTCCAAGGATGGAACTGTGCGGTTGTGGCAAGTGGGTTGCGATCAATGCTTAAATGTTTTCCGGCACAATAATTATGGTAAGCATTGTTTCATATGTACTTTCATTTACCGAAATTTACTTTCTTTCCCATTTTAATGGCTCCATAACTTTTGTTTTGCTGCCTTATTCTAATAACTTATTGTATTGCTTACCAGTTACGTGCGTTCAGTTCAATCCAGTTGATGAAAATTTCTTCACAAGTGGCTCCATAGATGGAATAGTTCGAATTTGGGGGATTTCCGAGAAGCGAGTTGTTGATTGGGCTTATGCACGAGACGTAATAACTGCCATATGTTACCATCCAGATGGAAAAGTACAATTCTTAACTCTTTTCCTTATCGGGAACTGATATAACTGTCTTTTTACTTAAAGTTAATCATCGATTTTTCCTTATGCAGAGTTTTGTTGTTGGATCCATCGAAGGTACATGCCGCTTCTATGATGCATCAGGTATGACTTGGTCGGATCTGAACTGGTCCTTGCTATATTCATGAAATCCCTGTGTCTAATTGTTTTTGGGGTTGTTCAGGGGCACATATTCAACTGGATACGCAAGTAAATATTCAGGGTAGAAAAAAAAACTCGAGCAAAATTACCAGCATTCAGGTATTTCATTTGAATCTCTTTTATACCTAAACGCTGTACATTATATAATTTTGTTGTCATTCGCTAACATGTGGATGTTACCACTTGCAGTTCTCTCAGGATGACTCGAGAAGACTAATGATTGCATCGGAGGACTCGAAACTTCGCATATATGACAAGACCGATATCATTTATAAGTACAAAGGTACAGAATTGTTCCTTGAAGATATTATTTCAGTTAATTATTTCCATTTTGACTTGGCCATCAAAATATGCTCACGTCTTTCCAAATAATACCCTTCCATCGTCCCCAAATACAGTATTTACTATTTAATGAGCGAGTTGAAAATGAGTACTCACACAATTAAATAGAGTTGATTAGGTCATTTAATACGACTTAATCTGTGTGAAAAACTCTAGAATGATACTTATTTTGAAACACGTATTTGAAATCATATGTAATATTACTAATGTATAATGGTTCATGAGATGGTACTATTTTTTTCTTCCGTCTCTTGTTGTATAGTCTAACATAAGCAATTTGATTCCTGTGATGATTACATTGGCATATACACTGGCCATCGCAATAATATCAAAGCAATGCTCGTGTATCTCATTTTTTATTATTAGACCATAAATTAGAAGAAACTGATACGATTTTGCTTCTTCATTTCCCTTCATAACGCTATATACCTTCAGTAATGTTTCACATCTAAATATATTATCGCATTGCATTTGTCACACATCGGACAGATTACAGTGCCCCGTAAACTGAAAAGATAACTTATAACACAATCTCTTAAACTCACGCACACAAGCTTCTTTTGTGCTCGTATTTCCCGATTAGCAATGGTTTCCTAAAACTGATAGGGATACTGAAAACATTACAGGTCTAGCAAAGTCTGGAAGTCAAATGTCAGCATCGTTTACTTCAACTGGGAAACACATAATCTCTGTAGGTGAAGATTCTCGTGTTTATGTTTGGGACTACGATGGGTCATCCAGTCCATCATCTAAACACAAAAAATCTGAGCGTTCTTGTGAGCACTTCCTCTCCGAAGGCGTCTCTGTAGCAATACCTTGGTCAGGCTCAGGAAGGGGACAGAGGAGCTTAAGTAATGGCACTCTCGAGGCGCAAGACCACCTCGAGACCACTTCTTGGATCAGAGACTCGGAGCGTTTTTCTCTTGGCAACTGGTTCTCCATAGACGGGCCTTGCAGAGGCTCTGCTACATGGCCCGAGGAGAAACTTCATGGACATTATTTCTCGTACCAAGACCTTCCATGCCAGCAACCTGGGAAAGGTAGCTTCGTAGCTTTACCTGAAACATGGGGCCTTGTGGTTGTGACTGCAGGATGGGATGGGACAATCCGAACATTCCTCAACTATGGCTTGCCCGTGAGACTATAGTTCATAGCATGAATCGAGTTCCCAATAACCCTACGCTTGACAAGTTGAGCTCGTTTTCCCGAGTTCGTGCTAAATTTGCAAGCAATGAAGCATTGCGCGATGTGATTGCTCGTGCACGCAAAATTTTTGAGCAACGAAGCTTTGCGCCGCGTAAATGTGTCCATTTCTGAAGATCTTGGTATTGTTTTTTTTGCATATATATACTGAGATTTGAAGCTTTCTTGAAGAGTTTTGGTAGTTTGGTTTTGTTCAGGTTGGGCACACATTTGGTTACTCTTCTTGTGGAGCATGCCATTTTGCATTTTTGTTTTCAATCTGTTTGTTGTGAATAATACTTCAAATTTATAGGGAAACATGGAAAAAAGAAATACAAACAAAATTTTATTGATTTTGTGTTTGTGTGATTTATTGTCTCTCATTGCATCCTTAATAGATTCTTTCATATCTTCTTTGTCTAGTAATTTGAAATATTGTAGGTTGAGATCTTTTATTTAAGTAATTGGAACTCTTCTTACTCAAATACACTTTTACGACAAAACCACCCGTAAGTCACATAAGAGAGACATGTTCATTCGGTTCACAACATTTTCATATGCTTGCTCGCATCATTTTTTTGTGCCAAGTCGTTGCCAGATGCCTTCTACGGACCTCTTATCCTTGGCTCCTTGCAACGAAACTCGCGTGCCCTAGCCAAATTCCATCAATTGGAACACACTACTTCATGCAAGACAAGTTTTTGCTTCTCATTGAACATTCGAAAAAAACACATCTTAACCACCCAACTAGCGCTAACCTAATGTAGCACTCGACATCTATCTCCTCATAAACTCTAACATCAATTACTGCAACCATACTTGACGCCATATCTCTTCTCATGGTACACTAAGGAGACGCAGGCCATCATGAATCATCCACATCTACCATACGCACAACAACGATTTACTATACTCATGTGGTGACTTTGATATTAATTGTCACCGACCAAGAAAATAAGACACATATGGCCCCAAATTTTCAAATTTGGAGTGAACAAGGACATGGGCCAACTTTATCCATAAGCGTCAAACACAATAAATACTGATTAAGATGTCAAATAATATCCTATTTTTAGGGTGATGATAAATCTAGACTTGTTTTGGTTAAATCCACACCTTTTTTAACCTTTGGGACAAAAATACCCTTAATTATTTTATTACGATATTTCCTCCTAGTTTTCTTTCTCTTTTCTCAATACCCCATTTTCGGTTTTTCTCTTTCATCTATGACTTTTTGCTGTTAAGTTATAATTTATGTAAATCTCTGTAAAATAAATTAATAAACCACATTTTATTCCTCTCCAAGTTTCGAGTATGTAAATTATTGTCTCCATGATTCAAATAAAAAATTAAAGTATCTGGTTTATCTCAAAATAATCACTGCATATTTATTTTTTCATATACTAATTATCCAATTATTTAAAGATAAAAGTATATTTTTACAAATATATTGGGTGAAAAATTACTCATATAAGTTTTTTTTTATAGGAATACTCATATAAGTTAAGATGATCAAATTTATCGGGTGGTCACTTGTGACCCATTTATTTATAAATATTGTATCAGGTCGTACAAATTTTAATCCAATTATTTAATTGTGTTAGTCATATCATATCGACAAGTTCAACATGTGTAATAAGATATTTAATTCTCAACACAACACGAAACTTGTGAACACAAATTGTAGATAACATCCATTAAAAAAAAAAGAGTGAAGAAAATACAACTACATTAACGAAAATAAACTC
>JAYMTA010006119.1:0-10719 GCA_036897625.1 Pelargonium cotyledonis | reverse complement strand
CATGACAAGAGAGCAATAAATCTCCAAAGTTCTTCCTGAAAACAAAATTGGAAGGTTATTGCAGAGCTAAGATAGGTTTTCTTTAACTTCAACAAAAATTAATCTTGGCCCTTCAGAACTCATGTCAAACCACAAAATCAAGCATCTAATTCTTTGTTTGCACAACAAGAAATCACCATAAACCAACCATTCTATCACTGACAAACTAAACCCTAATCAGTAGCTATTTCATATGCACAAAAACTCTAAACTTTATGTTCAACTACCAATAACAGAGCCTTCCTCAACTAAAATATGAACAAGAATAACATATATTGAACCAAAAATTTGCAAATCAATGAACACACATGAAACTTACCTTTGAAGCTTTGAAACTTACAGGTTGCTCTTCAATGGAAGCACCCTTCTTCTCCAAACATTCGCCTCCTCCTCTTTAACGCAACAACTACAACCACCTTCACTCCAATTTCGCCCTTGTCTCCCTCTCTACTGATCAACCAATCTTGATGTTCTGCTGATTATTTTGTTTTGCAACCCTTTAACTTTTTTTCTTCTTTTGTTTTGCAAGGACGACGTCGTAAGAAGAAGAGGGAGAGAAGATCGTCGTTGCGTTTTGGATTGAAACGAAACGTGCAAAACGGCGCCGTTTTGGGGAATTTTTTCCATGTCATCCATAGGTCGAGGTGGCTTCATGACGTGGCAACGCGTGCTGACGTGGCAGGCCAAGCTGGCAAAATCGCTGATGTGGCAGACAGTTACCGGCTACAGCAGGTCAGTTGGACTTTTTTGCAAAAAATGGTAAGATAAAGGTTGGAAACTAGGCAAAACTCTAATTGAGGGCTAAATCCAAAATCCGGGTAAGTCCAAGGGGTGCTGTAGCATTTTACCCATGTTTTTTAACTCTTTTTTTAACCGAAAAATGATACTTCATTTCATAGGGACAAAAAGAACCGAGTCGGTACAAAAAAATAACAACAAACCAAACAACCAACCAAAGCAAAATAACAAAAGCCCAACGCAACTGAACAAAGCAAAACAAAATCGAAAACCAAAACCTAGAATGTAACCCTATAAGACCCAACTAGAAGAGATGCGTCCATAATCCAAATGGAGCAAGACTCAGGAGTATGAACAAGGGCACTGATAAGACCTCCCTTTGCACAACCGACCTTGAGACAATAGGACCATCAAAATTTTAGCGACGTACATGATCCGGACTTCACGCCGCCGACACCACGCATTACACAGCCCCTCCCAACTTCGATGCCGAGACTTTCTCCCCACCGCGGGACGAACTGCCCCTAACTCCCGCCATCTCTGATCCGTAGTTTCAAGGACTTAACAAACCACCGCCCACCCCTAGCTGAAATGGTCTCCGTTGACTGCTATTGCTACAAGCAAACCAACACTGTGTCGGAACCTTCCCTGATGCTCTCGGGAAGGAGCAAACCCAAACCATCGCAGTTTGTCCACCTTTCTTGAAACATTGATTAACCAGACCTTCAAATTGTTGCTTACCAATCACGACCAAACGCACAACGCGAAACCACATCGAAAACTGCCGCACAAGTCCTAACCCTAGGAGACTCTCAATTAAGAGAAAATAACTTTTTTTTAAACTATTTTTTTTGCTAATGTTTTTTCTGTAACTCTTATATTTTCTAATGTTGATGTATAGAGAACTTCAACGTATCAAAGATTAAGTAATTTTAACAACATTTAAGGGTAGGTAATTTAAAATTAATTCTATACGTTTTTGCTATTCCGTATTGTCTTACTTTATTTTAGTAGTTTGTATAATTCAAAATTACGTGTCTTAATTATTATGATTTTTTTTTTTGCTTACATTGGGTCTGGGAAGCTAAGTATATAACTATATATATAAACTATCAAGGATCATTCAATGTTTTTTTTTTGGTTCATGATCCTTAAATGTTTTAAACTCTTTAGATTAAATTAGTTTGTTTAGGTATAACAAACAGGGAAAAAGATGAAGAGTGAATTATGTTTAGTATTAATAATTTTTATTTTTCATTTATTTAAGAATTATTTAGTTTAAACATAATTTGCTGAACAAATAACAAAAAATAAACTAGAAAGTAGATAAGAATTAAATGGGTTAAGAACAAATTTGTCAAATTCACAAATCTCAAAAATAGTAGTGTGGAAACAGCCACATAAAGTGTGGAAATAGACATTCCCTTATTGCAAATGCAAAAACTATAAGAATTGAGTTTAGAACCTGTGAATCATATAAACTCTAGGATATAACATTTATAACTATCTCAATGAACTAACGAGTCACATTTTTAATATTTGAGACTCAATTATGTTAATGAGGTGACGTCGACTCATAAACTAAAACTCATATCAGTCTAAATGAATTTCAAAGTAGAACGTCAACTTTAACTGATTTATTTAATTGAAATTTACACCTAATAATTTGGTTGAACTCGCCACTCTCATTTAATAAATGTATAAACAGATAAATATATTTCGAAGCCGTCTTTAAGAAAACAAATTTGATTAGACCGAGCAAATATGTATATTAAGATCTTTGCGAATCATGCATAAAGTTTTCTTATTTTTTTTTGGTTTGACACGTGAATATAATATAGGGAAAATTACACGTACCTCCCCTCTTAAATAGACATATTACACATACCACCCCTAAAGATCATGATGTTATTTTTACCACTCCTGAAGAATGCCATAGTTTTACACATCCAATTTTCCGTTTGAGAGGTCAAAAAGACCAAAATACACTCTAATTAGAAAAATTAATCATGCCAAACAGACCCTTACCCCTTAAAAAAAACAAAAACAAAAACCTTACCTGTTCGTCAACGCGAGGAAGAGGAGAGAGGAACAGCTCCGGCGAACGGCTCACAGAGAGGCCGACCACGGCATGGATCTGGGACAGCGAGCACGACTTCTGTTCTCTCCGGCGATGGCGAGCACGACGTGGATCTGGGACGGCGAGCACGACTTCTGTTCCTTCTTCTCCGGCAAGCCCTCCTTCTCCAGCATCGCTCGTCTTCTCCGGCGTCGAGGGTGTCGTCGCTGGGCGAGTGAACCAGATCAGTGGAGAGGGTTTTTCACGGACGGCGGCTAGGGCGTGGACCTCCAGCGAGCATGGTGGTCAACGTGGTCAGACACGGCTAGAGAGGGAGGAGAGGACCTCCACCGATTGTCCGAGAGGGAGGGATAAGCGTCGTCGTTCGTCCGAAATTGCAAGTCGCCGCTGAGGCTCGAATCGGAGGAAACCTTCGTCGTTTGCGCTGTCCATTGTCGGTAAGAAGGGCGTCGCTGCTGCTGCCCTTCGCGTGGCAGGAAGACGTTGATGCCGCCAACTGCGCTAGATCTGGACAGAGGAGAGAGAGAGATGAGAGAGGAAAGAGGAGAGAGAAGAGAAAAAAAAATAATTTAATTTTTCCGGCGAAACTATGAGTTTACCGGCGAAAAAATGAATTTTCTGGTGAAACTGTTAATTTTCCGGCAATGCTGTGAAATTTCCGGCCAAGCTATTAATTTTACGGTGGAACATGTAATAGAGTGAATGATATTTTTGGAATTTCAAAAAATATAATGGGCATGTGCAGGACACATAACTTAAAATTTGGAATATTCTGTTAACTTTGACGAAAAAAGTGGATTATACGCTAAATGATATCTTTAGAGATGGTAAAAATAATATTATAATTTTTAGAGATGGTACGTATATTATGCCTATTTAAGAGGGGAGGTACGTGTAACTTTTCCAATAATATATAGCAGTGAGCTGGCACGCTTGTGATTAAAAATAAACGTTTTTAATGTCCAATTCATGCAGTACGCTAATTTATAATAATTTATTAGTAAAATATGTTAGATGTTGAATTTCATGTGTAGGGTGTAGACTTCTAATATCTGTATTATTTTCTCTTTTTTTTTAAAAAAAAAAGACGAAAATAAATACCAGACTGTGACTGAGAATTGAACCGCAGTTAACACACCCATGTCCTGATGTTTCTGTTCCTCGCAGATCTGCTTCAACTATAGTTTCATTTTTATGCAGACCCAGCGACTCTCTCTCTTTCTCGAGCTCCTCACGCATCACCTCAGTGTCTAGTCAATGCAATTCTTGATTTGGGTTTGTTCCTCCAATCCTCTAATTCTCAGAATCCATCTATCCAATTCGTATTTTTGTTTTTTAATCTAGTGTAAAGATCTAGTTTTCATTTGGGTATTTTCACGACCACTTTAGTAATGTGTGACAGTACCAGGAACAATTTTCTCAAAATTTTCAAAAACCCCCATTTCTGTTTACATTATCAAGAGATCTGTTCAGATTTTTGTATTTGCTGTTGTGGGTTCTGATAAAAATTGCTTCTTTGGTCAATGCAGTTGTTGTTTTGCATTTATGTGATTTGCTTGCAGGCTGTTTTGAACCACCCATTGTGATATGTCTCATAAGGATTCAGAGCCTTCTTGTTGCTCCACCACAGAATCTTCAGTAGCTTCAACTGAGCTCAAGCTTTACCAAACTTTCATCTTCTCAGTGCCAATCTTCTTCACTTTTGTCCTCCTCTTCCTGTTCTACTTGTTCTATCTTCGCCGGAGGAGGGCTGATTGGTCCTCTCTTCGAATGCGAACAACATTAGAGAACACCAGTGACATCTCTAGGGTAATTTGCTATTTTAAGATGTAATTTTATTTGCATTTATTTGCTTATTTTTACATGTACTAACATGTGTGTTCCTATGAATTTTGGATTTGCAGGCTGAATTGGGCTTGAAGAAGGAGCTAAGAGAGATGCTGCCAATTATTATTTATAAGGAGAGCTTCTCTATTAAAGACACACAGTGAGTTTTTATATTATGGTCTTATTTATGTATGGATTAATAATTCATAGAATTTGAGCTTTTCTCATAGTTGTTCATCTAATGCTTCTGTTAAATGTGTCTTAAATGTTGATTGTCCTAAATGCTTAAGAACTTAATTAGTGGACTTGACTGAGTTGATGGTTAATTATTTTCTGGATAAAAAGGAATTCACATTACTTTTAAACTCTGTCCCTGTTAGAGCATATTGTAATGGGCTTTTTGGTTGGAATCAATGTGCTTTGTTTCTCATTGTGTCTAGTTATTTAGGTTTCCATAGATGTTTGTAACTACAGTTTATGTTAGCTGATACATTAAGAGCTCCCGAATTTGTATTGCAAGGATTTAATTGGATAAGGATGATTCTCATGGATATGACCTTTCCATAGTCGTCAAATTATAGAAGTAGAATTTTGACTGGGCTGGAAGCATTTACTTATTGCTGAAGGTCTAGAAAAATGAGGGGAATTCTGTATGTGAAACAAGGAAAAAGCTGTGTGATGTTCGTATTACCTTTAATGTAACAGAGAGTGGAGTACTTGATTGCACGGTTTATCCTAGTGATAAGAGCAATTTTTTTTTCTCCAGAAGATATACCTAATTTCTCAGGCAATTTAATATGAGTGAGTTAGAGAAAACTTTATTCTGAGTTTGTTGAGGTGAAACAAGCTGCATACGAGTTTTGTAAGTTTAAATTCAAGCCAAGATTGAAATGGTAATTGGTAGCTTTGCAGTAAATATAGTAAGAAGAATAATATTATGGCCATCAGCTATGGAAACTAGTAGCGTGTCTTCTCACCTCGTGTGAAATCTGTCATGCTTTCCAATTTGATCCATATCGAATTATTTGTCAAAGAAATAGTTTTTCAGAAAAGGTCATTTTTATATACCTTTTTGCTCATTAACCATCATAGAACATTGATCGTAGGGGGTTTTGGAACTAAAAGTATCAAGTGTGCATTAATTGCCTCTTGTGGACAATGTGAACCATTAAGGGGCTGACAGTGTATTTGAAATAGTGAAATGGAAGCATGTCTAGGTATATAATCTGACTGCACTAATAAAGAAAAATGGAAGCATCTGACCAGAGTGATTGCACTCTTCTTTTGAATAGCATTTGACATGAACCTATACTGATTTCTGCGTGTACTAAGCGTTCAATTAAAAAATTCCTTCTTTTCCTCTTGCAAGTGTCACTTGTAAGTTTTAAACCTTAAAATTGGCTCTACTATATAAATAATATATATATTTTTTTTATATCAAGAGCCATGATATACAAAATGAAAGTATGGGTAAGATATATTGATATACTAGTTGGTCTCTCCACTCATGAGGTTAAGCTTTTGGGTTGGAGTTAAGATTAACATGATATCAAAGTTGGTTTTTTATGGGCCTAGTGACCGTCTGCCATATCTCCCTTCCTGGACCGTGTGCAAGATATGTTCTCTTATCCAATTTGCACGTGAGGGAAGTGTCAAGGAATCTCACATTGAAAAATGTGAAGTATGTAGCCACTTAATATAGTAGTATTGCCTTCCACCCATCAATCTAAACTTTTGTGTATTCAACATGTCACAAGATGAAAACCCAAGGAGATTTTGGGTTAATGAAACCCCATGCCCGTGGGAGACCCCTATTTTCAATCCTCACCATGATCATGACCACCATTACTTTGAGTCCTGGTCATGGTCGTGGGTACCTCCAGTAGCCAGCGCTTGCTTCTCTCAAGAAGCCTTGAAATCGACAATCCATTCAATCATGGTGCGAGACCCTCGTCGAGATTTTGTGCTCACAAACTCTCGATAAGTGACACAACCAAAATCCACCAAGGCATGACTTACCTCTAAGAGCTCACCTTCGGTCATCTAAGCTCAACAAGTACCTGGCTCCTATCATGGGTGTTATGGAGCTCAGGAGCATTCTCTAAGGGAGTTATCACCGAGGACTTAGTAACATTCATGAACCCTCTATTTTCACCTAAATTCTCATTCCATAGATTGTCGAAAACCATTAAGAGGGGTCCTCTCTAGGAACCTTTCTCGTCAGTGTCCTCTCCAAGGATCTCTAAGGACTTAGTCTACTCATCAAGGGTCCTCACTTAGTATCACCATGGATCTTGTCACTCGGCGTCATAGTATCGAACTCTCTCAAACATGGTTCAAGGAGGTCACACCCACTATGTAGACCCTTCTCAAGGTCTAAACTTCTCCACACTACTCCCAATTGGTATGTGGGGGCCTCACATTGTGACATGCTCTGGAGAAGGGTATGCCCAAGAGGTAACCCTCGTGAAAGATGATGTCATCAATGACCTTATCATGGTCCTACCATGACGTCAGCATATACATCACCGCGACATCATCACCGACCAATTAGAGACCGCCACCTCATAACCAATCTTTGAATACTCTCTATCAACACCTTGTAGTGTTTCTAGTTTTATCTGCTTATTCTCACATGACGTCCAAGGTGAATTCTATTGCACACGCACTGATCTTCACTTACTGGTATACTTCTCTAGTCCAAATCCAGGATCAAGGATTGGACAGCCCCAAAGCCCCGTAAGTTGAGTTAGGACTTAGGCTTCGCTACCTTCATCCATGGACAAGTTTGACCAGTTGGGCAAGGTTGACGTAGTCAAAAGGCTTATCACTAATAATTCCTGTTTCTTTTAAAAAGAAAAGAAGTAAAGAATTTAATACTAATTTTCTGATAATATCATGATGGTTTAAACCATTAAATTACAAGTTTTAAGAAATTCACAATTTGGAAGAGTAGATCAGAAATCTCTTACTAATTGTCTTTCTTGATTATGGTTTTCCTTTCTACAGATGCTCAGTTTGTCTTGGAGATTATCTAGCTGAGGACAGGCTTCAGCAGATACCTGCATGCGGCCACACTTTTCATATGGACTGCATCGATCATTGGCTTGCTATCCACACTACCTGCCCACTCTGCCGCCTTTCCCTCCTAGCTTTGGCTAAACCTTCAACTGAATCACCAGATGCTGAGGGTGAAAATGAAACCAGCCATGAACCTTCAGTTGCAGACGGGGGAGTTGACACATCTCTTCAACACAGGCCACAGGCCCGTGAACGAATGCCGGCCACCGAGGAATCCAATTCAAGCAATGATGAAGCGGGAGTTCTCCAACCAGGCATTGAAGATGGAAGGAGCCTTCAATGTGTTGATGACGAGAAAGAATACGTAGATGCAAGGAATGAAACTAAAATGCAAGAGCATAGCTGTGGGTGTTCTGGCACTGGTATTTTCTCTATATTATTTCCATTTCCACTGTTACATTTCTCCTCATGACATTTTGACAAATGTTTGTAGCAAATTGCCAAATGAGAACATGTTACTTTCCCGAGGTTTATTTCATGCATCTGAACTTCAATATAGTTTATTTCTCAGTCCATTTGTTGAATTGCAGTTAACTATGAAATTGGTTGTGCTTTTTCTGTTCAGTATGGTTTATTGACATCAACATCTGAACTCTGTATATACTTGCATATTAAAGTTCGATTGGAATATATATTTGATTATCAGTACTTGTTCGTGGTTGTTGAAGTTTAAGATTGTTATCATCTATGGCCGATTAATCTCCTAGCAGATCCTTATTCTTGTCCATATCGTCATAAAATCCATTTACCTTTGTGAGTAGTTTGTAAGCACATATGAATTCATCTTCTACAAGCAACCATAGTTGCAAAAAAGTTTCAGTTGCTCATGTCTCCTTTGGTTGTATTTGAACAGCTTAATGCATCATTAGTCCACACAGCATTACACATTCTGCTCCCCCGGGCAAGAAGGACGAAACTGATTGCTTTGAAGATGAAAAAACCTTGTCGGGTTCATGCCCACCTTTCAAATGCGTAATGGCAGAGAGCTGGCTACGGCCAAGTGAGGCGCAAGATAAGAGAGAACGTACTGCGGATGATCCTTTCAAATGGATTAAAGCTTGTCAAGCTACTTGAATGGAGCAGAAAATGGAAGCTGACCGTGGGATCAAACTGGAACATCTTCGTGTTTTGCTGCTGGAACAGTGTGATGATATATGTTTGTACAAAATGTATTTGGAATCGTTACAAGTGTGATTTTAGAACTGGGAAGATCATATTGCTGAGGACTTGGATTAGGACAATACATGTATGATCTTTTGTATAAATAGGGAATTAAAATTGTGTTACTTGCAAGAACATTGATCCTTCATTTTGACAGAAAAGCAAAAGACATTTGTAGGCACGTTATAGAAATCGGACTGGAGGTTGAATTGTTTAATTCAGTTAATCAAAATTATCAATTATAAGACGTGCAAGAACAAAAGAAAATTTGCAGGTATTGTTTATGGATGCTTGATTGGTGAAACTGAAAAGCCTGATTACAGCTTACTCAAAAGATTTGGTTATGTTTGTTTCGTTCGATTGCATCCTCACGAGTCACGAGTGCAACAAACTTGAAGGTTGTCGCGTGTTTTTTTCTAGGTTATGGCATAAATCAAAATGAATATGTTGTTATGATTGTATATTTTTATAAGATTACGAAAATATATTTTTTTTACTTAGATGACATTTGTTACCCAACTTAAATCTAATATTCTTTACAAAAAAAATTGAGTCCTCGATCTCCTCCCAACATCACTCCTACTCTATACCATGAGTCTCGGACTATCGCTTCAAGTAAAATAGTTTCTTAATGTTCTTTTGAGAAATTATGATTGCTTTCTTGTCTTCTTTATTTGATGGTCTATTTCTTGCCTTCTCTAATGATAATTTGAGACGGAATCTTACAACCTGACATTCCACTGTACATTCTAGTCCCAGGTAATGTTCTTATTTTCTGGCAAAATAAGAAACAAACTGAAATCTCTCATTTTAGTATGGAGTCTTAATATCGGATTCTTGCAAATATCATCACAGAACTAGTCTGGTTACAATTGTTACTAAACGACATGTGTATCATATTTGATTCTGTCAAACCTACGAATGATTAAATAATTTATAATGATGTTATTATAACGAGACCAAACTCATCACAATAAATAGTCATCACAATAAATAGTCATCACTCCTGCTCATTAACCCCACCTCTCCAAATCAACTAACATACATATTCACCAAATCCGTTTTCATTAAAACCATATCCCGTCCGATCACGAACTCAATATATCTTACCGCTCCAAAACCATCTTAAATTTGAGGGGTATTAGATCCACATGATCTTGTGGATCAGACTTGACCCATCATTTGTATACCAAATGAATCTTAGTCAAACTAATATTAATTTGGTATAACTACTTTTCTAGTATTCAGACTTTCACAAATTACTTAATTTAATACCTAGATTTTTATCCCGTCTAATTTAGTATGTAGACTTCTATTTCACACCCAATTTGGTGTCTGAACTTTTATTTTATACTCAATTCGATGACTGCCGTTACCTCCCGTCAAATTGGTCGATAAATGGCGCTGACGTGGACATATTTTCTCCAAGCTGGAAAAAAATTGTTGGCGTGGGTGATGACGTGTACCCTTGACTTGTAGATGTGTATTTAATTGGCTGAGTTGGAATTTCAAAACATATAAAACTGATCTGCTTCGTCTTCTCCATCCTCCATCGCTCTCGGCTCCGACGGCGGCGCTCAGGCAGCGCGCCTCCATCGTTCTCAGCTCCGACACGGCCTGGCCCACCAGCAATGACTCAGACCAGATCTGGCACGCTGGTCAGATCTGCAGCGGCAAGGGCTTCGCTCTTCCACCTCCGTTGCGATGACGGCTAGGGCTTCGGCTTGGATCTCGGTTGTCCCGCCGCCGTCGATCTCCTTTCGTGGCCGTCTCTGCAGATCGAGGCCGCCTCT
>JAYMTA010006118.1:0-10719 GCA_036897625.1 Pelargonium cotyledonis | reverse complement strand
ATATATATATATATATATATATGTAAGTCCTTTTCAAATAACTCAGAAATTTCAGACATTAAAACACTGCAATACGTGAGATCTTGAATTTGAGGGTGACGTCTAGAAGAATTTTTAAAACAATGGAAGAGTTATACATATTATATTGTTAAGCTCATTATGTCAATCTTATATGCATGTTGGGATCTGAACTATTAGAATTCAATTTTGATAATGTTATTCTTCTAATTCTTGTTTAAGAAAATATAATTATTGAGTAAGTTGTTTTAACTTTAAAAAGTAACTATTGATAAAATATTTTGTTGTGTTTATTGAAAGATGCTTACATAAATACTCCATGTAGAAAAAGAAAGAAAAGACTTGTTCAAGTTGATGATTACATGCTCCAAAGCATTTTTGAAAGAAAATAAAGAATCTAACTTAAATATTTTGTAACATAGGTGAAGCAACTAGAGCGAAATTGTGAAAGCAAAGCACCGAATTCAATTTTTTTTTTCATGAAGTGTACGTTATCACTTTATTAATAACTTAGCCTATAATAAGATAAAATTTTATCCTCTAATTTTAATTATCAGCAGTGAATGTCACTAACCAAAGAGACAACATAAGGTTCAAATTGGCTCTGCCTCTTTTTCCCTATTCTAATCTCAAAACCAAAACAGAAAAATCCAACGGCAACATATATGCACTTGTATTTGAAAATTGAAATGGTCCTTACTTCCGCTCAACTTCTCTACAGCCAAACCATCCCGATCCGCCCACCTATTCAGAATTTTAATTATCTTCTAAAGAATAATAATAGTAAAAGTCTCATTTATTATCATTATTATTTTATATATACAGTGCATGCAAACGGCGGGAACCGATCGAGAAGATTAGTCCATGACTTAAGCCTCCAAAATTCATCTGGAATGGTGAATATTCTTTCTTTAATTACATCACCTAGAGACTCTAAAATGTGCACATTTCTATCAAGAAAATTAATAAATTTATCGTGATTCAAGAAGGTCGGTGTTGTGCATGTTTCTAAATAATTTTCTTTCTGGAGAATTAGTTTACAAAGCAAGAACAAGAAAAGTAACCATATAAAAAAGACTACGGCATGGATGGATTCAAGGTACGTGACCACAATCTAGAGATACTCCAACTCTTTAAAATTAAAGTTTCCATTATCTTGGGCTAACTACTCCATCGCATTGGATGTCTACATTGGAACTCAAGAAAATAAACAACAATACATTTAATATTTGTGGATGTCTTTTAATATTCTTTAATTATTGTCCATTTTTTAGTGTTGCTGTACACAATCACCGAGTAATTTCAATATATGAGATATATTTCTGTAGCACAATAGTGTAAGAATTTTTCAAAGAATTTTGATGTGACAATTGAGTCGTCCAGAGAGACGTGAGAGTTTAGTATAGTGTAAATAAACAATACTTTAGAAACAGTTTTGAAATTTTTCATAAGAGGAACAACAATATGTAACTAGTAAGGATGGTGCAGTTGATTAATCCAGTTGTGTGAGTGTGAGTGGGAAGAGGTTTTAGCATCAATCTCCACTCAACACATTTTTGGTATTGGTGGTGTAAGAGACCACTTTGGTGCAATAGAGTGCCAAAAGCTCTAGGCAAGAGTTAAGAGGCATAGTCGCTATTGATTCATTATATATATATCCATTCTTGCCGTTGTCAGAAAGAATTTCGACACATGTCTGTATATATATAAAAAAGAATAACAATATGTCTTTTTGTCGTAAATGTCAAATTATTAGAGACGTAATGAGGATGTACACACTAGAGATTCCGGTTGCAATTGTAAAAGGCCTAAAGGGGTCGTTTTATTGAAGGTGTGGAATGGATAGAGAAAGGGGCAACAAAGAGAACGAGAAGACCAAAATTATGTTGGCCCTTTGCATAAACCGACGTTACGTTTGCTCTTTTATGGCACTTTAATTCTAAAGACGCACATTGTGTTGTGTCCACCACCACAACCATCCAGCATCCATGACTAGACTATATGCATATATACCATTGGTATCTACTTGCGTTCCCTGGATCCTATTACTAGTGGCTCAAAGTTGGGCCTTTTTGTCTGTGCACTGCACGGTACAAAATTCACCACTACAAATGGTCCCTGCAAGCTTTGCTACTTGTGACTCCTTGTTGGAGATAAGAGCCAATTTAACTTGATTTTTTTTGTGTCTAAAGTCTAACAATTATCAGTATACTGCAGATTGGACTGCAACAGTGAATTTTCAGTTCAATGCACGCACTTAATAGGAACAAAAACAGCATCTTCATGTAAATACAAGTTCACTGACCCAGTTCATTAGACTTAAAATGTACAAATTCCATGAGAAACGAAATAGAACACTAGTATGCTACAAATCCTGTGATCATACATGGTCTGCGGGTTAGTTTACCTGACAGATCACACAACAAGTATCAGTTTTGGCAGAGAGAATCTGCCGGGTTACTCGTCTCATTCTGAGTTCTCATCAGATTCATCATCAGAATCCTGAGATGTGACATCTGAGCTTTCTTCCTCGTCTTCTTCAACGATTCTCACAGTTCTGGTGGCAGTCATCTTGGTAAGTGCTGCTGTTTTACTTGCCCTCTGTGACCTGCTGACTGTCGCTACAATGGTGGGAACAGCAGTGGCAGGTGAATCCTCTTCATCGGAAGAATCTTCATGCCTTACTTGTCTCCTGCCACGGGCTGGTCTGGTTGAGCGTGGAGCTGGTGTTGGTGGCATTGCTGCACAACGGTTGACATCAAGGTCGAAATCTAGCTCTAACCTCCCTACATTAGTCACAGTGGGGCAAAAAGAGTCATTCAGATGTTCTTGCAGAGGGAGAAAGGGAGAGAACAACGTTATTAATGATAGAACATATGTAGGGAAATCTATCTCCAATCTTCATGCCTTAACGTACGTGTAAAGTATCAAGCTTTTGGATGCATAAAAAAATAAGTAGAAAACTTATGGCCTCAATTTTCATTTCTATATTAGCATTGATAACAAATGCATATTAAGAAATGAGTAAGAACATCAATCATCCCCCAAAATAACTTTCCATTTTAAGGGGTTCTTTTAGTGTGTTTCTAATACAGTATTCTTTATCTTAGAAACTTTCAAAATACTTTCTTGATAATAAAAAAATTACAACTACCCTAAGCAGCATGATCTTTCCAGAAGCTCAAATAGAATTAGTGAAGGATTTTACCCAAAATTTGATTTGCTTTGTCTTGCAACAGTTCCTGATCCGGATGTATATCCACTGACTTCAGATGTTCAGCCATACGTTTTACCTCCTTTACAAGATCTTTCTCTCTTGATATAGATTCAGCTACATGGTTCAAAAGCTTTCTCATTAACTTGATCGCCTCTTGTTGGGATGCACGAAAATGAAGTGAGACCAGTATTCTACATAGTGCTGATACATATGCCTTCTCATCAGATGTCTTCTTTGCACGGAAGCTTGCAACCTCAAGGAAGCATAAGAAAATCATATTACTTGTTTAATATAATAAAATGCAAAGCACTTAATCCAAGAATTCTTTCAAATTAATAACAGCAATACTGAAGAAAGAAAATATTAGTTCACCATTAACAGCTTTCTAAGATAAGACAATGCAACTTTCAGCTGAACAGATATTTTAACAGACAATTGTAGGACTATATGATATACTGCATTAGTTAAGGTATTGTGAGAGCATTGTCTGCGCTATCCTTTACTATTTCCTTTTCATTTTTCCTCGTCGTCAGTTCTTGGGCTCTCTCATTAGCCACTCAATTCAAGGAACTATAGCTTGGACACTTTAACTTAGAGAACGAGTTCTAGAGGAACATGGCAATAATCTTTTACAGTATCAGAAATTTCAATCTTCAACTTTGCTTAAATGGTCAAACACATTGGATACTAAATGAGGGAGAGGGACTTCGCACTTCGTTTATTTTGTTTTCAAGTCAGAAAGAAAAAAATTCTTGACGCATTGAAAAACTAAACATAATGAATTCTAAAAACGCAACACCAGTTCATGCTATGATGAACAAAACTGGACAAAGAAAAGCTATTAACACTAACCCATATTTCTGGGAGAAGTATTGATTGTGAATCATTACCTCTGTGGCTATGCGTATAGCAAGTCCTTCTTCCTCGCATTCAAGAGAAGGTTCCTCAGAGACATCTGAAGTATCAGGCAATTCTGTACTACCATTTTCATCCTCCATTTTGGTCTCCTTTGCAAGTAAGGGAGTCTGAATCATCTGCAACATAAAGCGTGACGCTTGAACTGCATGCTTACGCAGAATGGACACCATAAATGAAGAACCTCCACTATTGCCATTGATACCCGGCCACATTGCACGCATGACTTGAATGAAAGCTTTTGACAAACACTTCTGCACTTACAAAGTTGCATAATTATCACATCTACATAAATAAATGAATGAAAATGCATACAAATAGATTCTACGGACACACATGCGAAAGGAATTCTGCAACTTGCCTTGTGATTGGTTGAGAGAGAAGGATATAACTCAAAGAACACAGACAAACACTGCTTCAACCTGATAAAATATTATACAGAAATAAGTTCAAGTGATTATACGAGTAAAGAATATGATAGAAGCACAAATTATTCTACCTCAGCAAATCTTTTGTGTCGTCCCTGAAATAAAGGCCAATAAGCTTGGCTAAGAGCAAAGGCTGTAAAGATGCTGGTATGCTCGGATATTTCTCACTTAGAAGAAGAATTTTTGCAAAGCCTTCTCCAAGAACTGCTTGAATTGACTCGTTCTCATAATTCTCAATGGATCTGCCCCAGTTTTCATCAAACCCAGAATATAAGAGATCAAGCAATGCTACATTAAAATTCTCATCTATATCATTGATATTAATAGGAAAAAAGGTCATCCTTTCATCACCAAGTCGGGATGACAGATCCAATCCGACAGCCCTGTCAACTTCCTGAGGACCATGCCACATTCCAAGATCAATTAGTGCTTTACAGGCAACTATGCTAATTGGAGAGGGAGCCTTGACAAAGGAAAGCTTTAACTGCTTTACTAGCTCCTCTCTTGGCTTTCTCTCTACCAGCCCAAAAAGCCCGAGACATCTAATGGCGACCCTTTGCACGTCGAAGTGAGCATGTTTTGCCTGCATTACATGCCCATACCAGTAGTTAATGCCTTTCAAAAAGAGTTCGGATTATGTTACAAGAACACTCATTGTATTTCAACAACATTGGCGAACACGATAAATGGGTATGAGTACTGGGTTTGTGTTAAAGTAGTCTATTACTAAACAAGTACCCATGAAGAGTATCACAATATTGGTGCTAGAACCTCTCTCTAGTTTGCCATAAATTCTAAGTTATATATTTATTTTTTTCTAATCATTCCAACCATATATCGTGGCCAAGGGGCATTTCCCTCTCCACAATCAAAAATAAAATTTTCCAACGCCAATAGACAATAAACTACTAAAGGAAAGAAGAACACAAAGTAAGATATTCCACTTCTTTATCAAAAAGATTAAATGTGTCTATTGTGTCATCAAGTCATTTCTACCTAGGTCACACATGGACACAGTGGTAAACTATTTCTCCAAGCTCAGTGGTTGGAGGTCATACAGATATGACTTAAAAGCACTCAAAAAGCTTATACAGAATTTCATAATTAAGTTCATTGGAATAACAGTTGAAAGGAAAAATAATAGTGTGATCGAATGAGCTTATGTTCAGATTCATACCCCTGGAAGCAATAATGATTGCAACAGTTCAGTTGGTTCAATAGCTTTTCCTTGAAGCCAACAAAATGATTTGGCATTTTCTAAGAGGAGGCCAGTAACAGCCAGGCAGTGCATCCACTGCATGAAATCAGCTGTTCTCTCCCTGCAAGGCTGAGCAAGCTCTTCTATCACACCAAGTACAACTTCTTCAAACTCACCAGCAGCAGAATGGACTTTTCTTGCCAAGCTGGACACTGCATTAGCCCAATCTCGGTCTCCACCAAGATTTATGCCATCTCCAATTATGACCTTGTTCCCATCATCATCCACTTCATGCTCAAGAGGCTTGTGCAGCAAATCCTGCACCAGTAGACCAGCAACCTTCCTGTTTGTTGCATCTGAATAATCAAGCATTCCACCAAGCAAAAGTAACTGCCGAGATGAAAAGCGGAAATTCGGTCCTGAAAAGATCAGGTTATATTAAGGTGGCGTTCGTTTAATGTAGTTTTTAACTTAATTAAAGCATTTAAATCCTTTTTCCCAAGAGTTAAATAAATCTCAATTCTAAGGCATTGAAATACCTTTGTAGATGTGGTATTTCAATTCCTTCAAATTTTGAATTATTTAACTCATTTGAGGAAAGAGAATATTTTTTTTAATCCCAAATATGCCCTCCTGAAAAAACTAAACGAACACAATAATTACAAATTTATAATACTCAACATGTCCTCAATTCCTTGGAATTCAATTAAAATTTCCTAAACGAACGCTACCTAAATGATATAACTGGAATACTGGATATAAAATTATGGTTCGTATCAACCAGTATAGAACTCACCAGCATCAGTATGAGCTTTGACCAAATCTATATAATCAGAAACTGTTGCAGGAAGAATTCTGTCTAGAAGATCATTGCTATCTAACGCTTCTGAAGCATATACCGTAGCTTCAGTACCCATTGTGACAGCAGCAGCAGAGGCTTTTTCCTGTAAGATAACGTAATTTTGATTTAGGGAAACAATTTCAAACATTGAACAACATGCAAAACCATGAAGAGTTCACCAAATACTCACGTCACAGTCTAAAAATATTTGATGTGTTGTTTGCTTTTACTTTTTAGATAAAATGCTTGGTAGCTTCTAGGCAGTACAAAGGTTTGTGAGTGATTTCTTCCAAGTAAAGTAGAGAATTAAACTGAGCCACTGACAATAAAATCTGGCTTGTTGATGTTTCTAAACATTTTAGGTTCTGAATTGCATCATGCCACAAAATAGTCAAAATGATATGAAGTACGAAATAAACTTACTTGTGCTTTCATTTGCAAGTGACTGCAGACAGTCCTCCAATAAAGAGCAACCTCTGCTTCCATTAGGCAAATCTTCATTGGGGAATGTGATGAGCCTTATAAAAAAGATAATTAATTCCATTACGATACATTAAAAGAGCAAGATAAATTGATGGCATATATTTTAGTGCTTTAGGAGCTATTGGAATCAGTCAGATTGAGTCAAAATACTTCTGTTAAGATAGTTTACATTACAAAACACCCTAGTCACTGGCATTTTCTAACTTGTGAACAATCCATATTAGTTTGTCAGTCTACCAACCTTCAGTTTCATCACTGGTTGAAACAATATATTGGCGTATACTATCTTCATCGTGCAGCGTCACTAAACCCGCTTTAAGTAAAGCCTCCATCACTGACTCCCCGACCACTTCATAGGTTTCAACATCAAGATACTTAAGAAGTTGTATGGGATCTCCATTGCAGCACTTAGCAAGCCATTCATCTTTCATTAACTTCAGGCATTCCGTGGAAACGGCCAAAGAGCGATCAGAAAGTCCTCTCTGAAGAATCAATGTCCTAAGCTTGATGCTGTCAAATAAAGCAAATGAAAGAAACTATTAAGTACATGATTCATAATAATATTAATGGTACATGGAAGTTTTGGAAAGGTGCAATAAATATCATTCTATCATTTTATCTCTGATAAATAGTAAGAGAAAGAAACTAAATAAACACCTTGTGGCTATATATATATATATATATCAAAGATCGTAATCAATGATCAATAATATTATTAAGAATGCAGTACAAAGTGAAGATGGAATGATAAAGTGGAAGAAACAATAATGGGATTATGACATGAAACTACCTCAGGCTTTGAAGAGGAAATTTGTTTGCTAGAACACAGTATGCCGCTTTCCGCACTGACTCACTTACATCCATGGTGCAATCAATGATTGCTTGTGACGTTGCATTTAAAGGAGGCAAAGATAACACAATAGCCTTACGAACCTCCTGCAAACATGCCACAGTTGCACTCATATTATGAGCTCCAACCCATAAGCAAAAGATTGTGATGCCTTCATTCTAATGAACATACATACTAACCCAAGTTGGTAATTATAAGCTTTATAGACATAAAAATTAAGGATCATCCTTTAGGGAATACTTATACTACCGTCTTCATTTATCTATAAAGAGGGTACAAAACTTGAAAATGTGTTAGCCCACTTGTGCTAGTGCAAGCTTTCGATATATCTTGGCAATATGAAATGAACTTCATTATAAGCTCAGCATTGAAAAGAGACTTTGTTCCCACCTGGGCCATAGCTCCAATGGCAAAGAGATCATGTATGGTAATCAAAGATCTTAATTTCATACCAAGAAAAAAAAAAGTATATCTGGGATACTTACTGCAGTCAGTTCTACTGGAAGCACTTCGAGAAACAAATCAAGAATGTCACTGTTCTCAGAATCATGTGCAAAGCGTGAAAGCGCCCTCACTGCCAATGAACGGATTAAAGGCACCTTGTCCCCAACCCGCAATTTCATGCATTCTATGACCTCATCCCAAAGCTCATCGCTCACTTCAGCATCGTCGGGCAGCCGCATAATGATCTACAAAAGCAGGAATTATAACACCAAACAAGTATGGTTGGGGCTACATACTCTTGATTGTAACATATTTTATCATGGCAGATAGCAATCATTAAATTGAATAAATTAGTCACATTCTACAACAGAAAACCAAATAAAACAATATGGAGCAGATTTGAGCAAACTTTAGCATGAAAAGCCACTAAAGTAGAAAATCAAAATATTTGAAACAACTTCTACAAATATACTTGTTACCGGAGAAACATTTGAACTAAGAGAATCAGTTGGTTGGTAAAGCCAACTTAACAATGATATAGGGGTACAATTAATAAATTTCTGTAATAACAATAATACATCACCAACAAAACTACAACCACAATAATACAAATTTAAATATCAATTCTCTTCTCTTTCCCACAAATTGGATATTTTTCCAAAATAATAAACACCAACTCAACTACAACCATATTAGTGTAAGTTTAAATATCAATTCTCCTCTCTTTCCCAGACACTGTATAGTTTTTCAAAATCATCATTTGTAGCATAACAGTCAATAGATATCCAAATTAACAAGAACTTTATAGATACTATACAGCAGCTGGTTGCAATAAATTGCACAATTCTTTATAAACTCCAACTTCAAAAATAACGCAATCTCAACAAGATTCATAACCCTAAACAGCTAAAACTCACAACTTAAAGGCGTAAAGACCATTTGCTTACATCAGATATGATCTGGCATGCGCGAAACCTGGCGGTCTTGTTGGCAGCCGCAGTTGCAACCAGGAGGAACTTCAGAAACTCGTCCAAAAATCCATCACAGTCGGGCGAACTTTTGGAGTCGGGGGTGGCGGCGAAGACAGAGACGAAGCGGACCACGCGCTCGGTGGAGGCAGCGCGTTTCTGAAAATTGAAAAGAGGAATTAGGGTTTTGGAGAACGCTGAGAAGAATTGGGCAGGAGACGTAGACTGGGAGCGGACGGTCGATAGCTCTTTCAGCTTCCTGTGATGTGTGGCGTAAGAAGTCCGGGTTTCGTTCAAGATTTTGGCGATTTTCTGCATCAATTGATTCTCTTCTGCGCGGTCCTCCATTGTCTCTCTCGTTCTACTGACTCCGAAGCACATGCGAACGAGCTCTGTCTCAGAATTGCATAAATTTGCAGAGAGCCTAGACCTTCTCTTGAAAACAGAGAAACGCCCTGTGTTGCAAGATCTAGCTGTTGTTGAAGACAGTGATTAGATCCAGGCATTCAACTTCAGTCGTCCCTAACGGACATTTTTGCCTTTTTCTTTCTTTCATTTTTTTGAATTCGAGCGGGAGTTCAATTGGGGCACTTTTTGTGGGCGGGCCGGACCGGGCCCATCCTTAAAAACAAGGCTCCATAATGGACCAGTTTACCTGTAAAAAGATTCCAGCCCAAAAAAAATCATTTCTTTAATATATTTAATTTTCATGTTTTAGAGTATGGTGATTAGATACACTGAACTTAGCTACTTAAACTTTTTTTCAATCAACTCCTCGAATCTTTAATTTTATAATTTGTTTGTTAAAATAAATAAAAATGTCTTCCCTCACGACAAAAAGTTTTTAAAAGTAAATCGTTTTAGCAACTCCTCGGTGATATAAATTTATATATTAGTGACCTATGTTCATTTTGTCATTAGAACATTCAAGCGGAGAAAAAGTTTATTACTCCCTTCGATTCTAAAATAAGTGTCTTGTTTGTCTAAATTTGTTATCTCAAGATGAGTGTCATGTTTTTATTTTTAAGTTGTTATATTATTATTTTTATCATATTACTCTTATTACTTATAGGGTTAAAGTTACCGTTGATCCTCCAACTATACACTCTTATCACAATCGATTCTCCTACTATTTTTTAAATCATGAGTGATACTCCAACTATGCACTCATATCACAATTGATCCTCTTATTATTTTTAAAATCATGAATGGTACTTCAACTATTCACTCATATCACAATTGATTCTCATACTATTTTTTAAATTGTGAATGGTACTTCAACTACACATTCCTGTGACCGCTGTCCAAAAACACAATATTCCATTCATTTTGTGAGAGAAATGTTAGTTGTCGTTAG